>JAKOGI010002093.1:20000-122500 GCA_029747015.1 Carnegiea gigantea
TTATTAAAATACAGATATCTTTCTAAGCTTATATGCGATCAAGCCACACCCAATCTTTGACTTCAAAAGTTCATGGAAAAATTTGGCTTGCTAAATCCAGCCAAACTTTTACCGAGCTTATATGCGATCAAGTCACCCCCAATCTTTCTAAGCCTTGATACTGTAGTTTTCCCCGTAGCTAATCCGACTCATATGAACTTTTGAAGACAATAGTTGCTAACTAAACATGATAAGGATCAAATATAAATTTTATTATTAAAATACAGATATCTAAATTGACACAACGGCCAACCATAGAAAATGGCCTGCTTCCCTTCCAAAAACAAAAGAAATGAGCTTATCAGGGCAAACTTGAGCTGACCTTCACTAGATTTAGACTTGGCTTACTAAACATTCCAAGCTAAGCCTAAGTGGAGTTAAGCTCTAAATCAAATCAAACTCAAACAAGTTTTGACTTGAATACTTTTTTTTTTTTTTAACGATAAGATGCAGCTGTAGATTGTAAAAAATATAAGGAGTTGTAAGAAGTTATAAGAAGTTATAAACTTGTTGCTCCATGCCACAGAGAAGAACATGGGCTTAACTAGGGGTGCCAATTCGGATTGATGATAGCAACATTATTTTTATTTTATTATACGGTTTTACTAAAATATCCTTTTTAAGTTTACGAAAATACCCCTTGGGTTTAATATAATAATTTTTTAATTTATTATTTCTTCGAATATTTTATTTTCTATTATTCTTCTTCATCCGTATAATAAGTTATTTGAGATTCGTTTATATTCCTATTTGGTTGATACCATCCAGTATATTCGAAAGTTAATTCTAATAAAGTAGCATTATCTTTTATTAAATTTATAGTTAAGGAATGAGCACTTTTAGGAAGGCTAGAGAGATAATTTAACCGGAACTTATAATAATTTAGAAGATTTTGTCTTATATTTCTTGGGATAAGGTCAAAAGATCTTAGAAAATTTCATACTTGATCTTGCGTATAATATTTTAGATTTGGTAGACTAAAACCTTATCCTGCTAAATAATCTCCTTTTGATTTAATTCTGAGTTTGATTGTAGCTTAGTGCCTATTATTTTCGTTGGTCTTATTCATTTTACCTACTTCAACCCACTTCAACTCACTTCAATAAAAAATAATAACTTCAATCAACTTCAATCTTCTTCAACCCACTTCAACTCACCTCCTTCGAAATTTTATTCTAACTGTTTTAACCAACTTCAACAAATATACCAATTTAAACCCATTTCAATAAAAAATACCAACTTCAACCAACTTTAACCAACTTTACTATTTTATCAATCCCAATTTACCAACGAAAAGAACAGGCCTTATTTCTTGAAAAACTCATGATTAAATTCAGTAATATTTAGCTTTCAATAGTTAAGATCCTAATAACTAAGGGGTTAAGTTTAAGAGATTTGGACAGACTACAAATAATTTAGTGGGTGAGATCTAAATAATTTAGTCGGTAGGTGCTAAATAATTTAATAAGCCGGTAGGCTCTGATACCATTAATATAAGAGTCTATTAACTTTTTGTGAAAAACGATTTAAAACTATTTAATGAGAGAACATTGATGAACGAAGAATAGATAGCACTGTTTCAATTAGCATAAAAATGGTACTCCGAAAGTGATAAATTAAACTATCAACAAAAATTTTCAAGAAGTTATACCTTCCTTCTTGTCAATTCCCTTCTAGAGATATGTTATTCTTCAATCTGCCGCCGTGCCCCTTTTCTCAACTGGCCTTACAGGACTTACTTTGATTTACAAATTATTGCTCTCATTTCAAGAATTTAGAAGAATGAAGATAAAATTCAAGAATTTTTTTGAAGATAATTATTTTTATTACTTGTTTTTCCAAAAAGGAAAATTAGAACATTACTACAAACAGATAGCTCTTTGGGTGATCTATACTTCGCCCAAAATGTCTCTACCTTCTTCTCAGAATGTTTACATATTTATATACAATGAAAGTGAGGGGAACAATATTCTTACATCATTGCTTATGATACAATAAATAAAGACATAAAGTTGGATGCAGTTTTAGAGATAAGGTCTTGCTTTATAGAAAGTTGATGGTGACACTTGTCGGCAATTATTATTAAATTGTTTGATATTGTCAGCAGAATTTTAGCCTTACATCTAGCTTGATGTTGGTGAAATCTTGGTCATTCATAGTAGAGCTTGCTTTTCTTCTTATTTTTTAACTAGTTCAGATAATTTACTTCTGAGTGTTGGAGATCCTTGAAAATTTTCTAGTTTAAGCTGTAAGAGAAATTTCAATAATTCATCATCATAAGTTCCTTCCTTCATTCATTCTTTAATTATTAAGATATAATCAGCTCCTCTAAACAAACATTTACGTCCAGAGGCATATAATCTATCTTGTTGATATTTAACTACAAGGGCTCCGCTAGTTCTTCTATAGTTTATCCAGGACTTGCTAAATCTAATGGGGTCAAATTTTTTGGAGGCTTCAATAGTAAGTTGAACGTGCTCTAAGATATATCCAACTTAGATGATACTAATTCTAGGGTATAATATGTCAGTTTCTTCATCTTTTTCTGGTAGTATAGTACAAAATTTAACAAAAAAAGGTCCTTGTTTAAAGGATTTGAGGACTTGAATTATTTCAGCTAGGAAGTTGAAATGTTCTGTGAGTTTTGGATCGTGATAAACTAAATCAAGATATCTAAATTCATAAAATCGGTAGACAGTTTTAGGACTTGCGCCTGTAGAGGTTGTAATTCTCACAAATAGAGATTTTCCTCCACTGTAAAAAATTTGTGGAGTTTCATAAAGTTTTCAGTAAACAAATTGAGTTATCTTGTACTATCCTATAATAAAAGGGTCACAGATATCAAAAAAAATAAACTTTTTAATTTGAGTAGTTGGATTTATAGTTCTTTTTAATAGTAGTTTCGCTTTTAGTTCTAGCATTTCCTTCTCTTTTTTGAGAAATAGAGAGCTTGAACTAGGCTCTAGAGTTTGAGTTGTTTGCAAAGTTTGTTACTTTGCTGGACTGATAGTTGATATAGTTGATAAAGTTAAAGAAATTGATTTGAGAAAGTTAATAGATATTAGCATATCTGCTTTTAACAGTCCTTTCTTGTTCTAGATCTTTCTTCATATCTCCGATGATGTCAGTAGTTTCTGTAAAGAGTTCGTTAATTTCTGTTCGAGGATTATCAACTATAACTTGAACACCAGTTTCAAGTTGCTTAAGTCGTGCTGAGACAGTTTCAAGATATTCATTGAAGTCAATAACAATGTCTTCCAGTTCCTTAAGCCTGTTTGTAGCATGTGACTTTTTAATATTTTTGACCTTACCCCAAGAAATATAATGCAAAATCTTCTAAATCATTATAAATTCTAGTTAAATTATCTCTCTAGCATTCCTAAAAGTATTCATCCCTTAATTGTAAATTTAATAAAAGACAACATTACTTTATTAGAATTAACTTTCGAATATACTGTATGGTATCAAACAAATAGAAATATAAACAAATCTCAAATAACTTATTATACAGATGAAGAAAAATAATAGAAAATAAAATATTCGAAGAAAAAATATATTAAATATTATATTAAATCCAAAGGGTATTTTCATAAACTTAAAAAAGACATTTTAATAAAACCGCATAATAAAATAAAAACGATGTCGCAATCATCAACCCAAATTGACACCCCTAGGCTTAACCAAATCCAAAAACTTGCAAACAGACTTGACTCATTGACACTTCACATCCCTAATTCTCATTTGCAGTTCACATCCCTAATTCTGCCTTATGTGTGCAATTTGAATTTACAACTCTGCCTGTTTTCATTTACCAGGTAAAAAAGAGATAACTGTAAAGTAGTCCTTCAAACTTAGAGTAAATCCAGTGGTAAGCCTGTTTTTTAACTCACCAGTGAGGTCAGACTTTTCTCTAACTTTTTGATTTACGATCCTCATTCTCTGCAGTGAAAGGCTCACCACTTTACTTCACCAAATAAAATAATACCCATCAACTCACTATATAATATACAACTTTATTTTTTAAATTAAAAAAATGAAAAATTAATTAAAAAAATCTTAAAAAAATAAAAAAAATCTCACAAGTTGGCTCTCCCATCCGAGGCTCCCTGTGAGGGACGAATAACGAGGCTATCACTAGAGCTGCTTGCTCACCTCACCCATTCTCTCTCCTCTATTTTAACACGCGAGGCATCCGCTGCACTCGCTTTTAATAACATGTTTCAAATCTTAACATCACTGCAGCAATCATAAATGCCGGTCCATGCAGTTTTTTAATGCAAGCGGAGACGCTGAAATGAAAATAGGTCTATGCAAAAGCAGCGCTTGTCGGCTCCAACTGTAGAAGAATACAGCTGTAGTTTGAAATTTGGGTTTTCAAACAAGCACAAAATGGCATACAAAATAATTATTTGGATCACGTATTTCAGAAGGTAATTAACTTCGTGGACCCAAACTAAATATATACACAGTTAAATTAAATATGGAGTTCAGTATCGCAAGTGGACTGTCGGAGCCCACTCGAGTCCAAATTTGCAGGCGGCCTGGTCCTTGATCAGCATGTGGACAAATCATGGAAATTTCACTTCTTCTTGGGGCCACAGTAGGGGGGCCACAGTAGGAGAACATAAATTCTTACAATCCAAATTCAATTCCAAATTCTTACTTTTGAGTCCTGTATATAGCCTCCGTTTTATTTCACATATTTGAGAATGTAGTTAAAAATTTACCTTTTCTTATATTTTCTTATAACTTCTTATATTTTTAATATAATTCTTATATTTTTTAACATCTCTTTATATTTTCTTACATTTCATATAAATTTTCTATAATATTTATTTATTTTAATTATAAAAATATGTATATTTTTTAAATTATGCTATCAATATATAAAATTTATAAATATCTTATGAACACAACATTTACATAAACATAAAAACATAATATAATGACGTAAATTAAGGTAGAAGGAGTATCGGAGGGGAGTGTTCAGCTGACTTAAAGGTGGGTGGGTTTTTTTAGGAAAAGTAGAAAGTAATTAGACAAAAGTAGTGCTGGGCATTTAAATTTCTACGATCTCCTGCTTGCCCATTTAAGTTCTCATCTTTTGTTTTTATCTTTTTTTGGATTGTGGAAGATAATTTTTAATTTTTGGTTGTTTAATATAACAATACAATTTTCGTATTTTAAGCATTGTTGAATAATATTTTAAGGATTTATTTATAACATTTCTTGATAACAATATTGACCATACATTTACATTTAAAATTGTTTACTTAAAATAGAATTTTATTTTACGATTTATATTCAATTTTGTCAAAAAAATTTATTTATTTTTAATTATACGTTGCTTATTGGATCAAACTAATGCAAATATAAAAAATCACTTAAATGTACGAAATTTTCTTGATAAAATTTATGGAGTTTAATATATTTTATTGTTATGTAATTAACTTAGTTAATGATTTATTTTCAATAAGTTTATTATTTTAAAATTATTATTTCTCATCCAAAACGTTCATTGTAAAACAAACATATTTCGTTTCAATTATATTAAGAAATATTTTGTTTACTAATGGTATCAAATTTTAGTGGTAAATATGACTAATATATCATAATTGTCACAAATTATAATATACAACTCTTCAATAATTCAATAACTTCTTACATTTATCCTTACTGCTTCGTACAACTCCTTACAACTTCTTACAACTCCTTACAACATTTTACAACTCCTAACACCTTCTTACACCTTACAGCTGTATTTTATCGAAATAGAACATGCCCATAATAGCTTAGAGTTCGATATAACATCTTCTTATCTTTAAGTAATCACTCACATGTTTAATTGTCTACTGCTTCATGACACAAGTAACAGATAATCATTTGAGCCATTTTAGTCTGTCAGCTATAATGCAAGCTTAAAAAGAAAAAAAAGAAAAACCATATAATGGCTTTTTAAATTGCTATTGCCGTAAGTGATAAGAAAAGCGAAATCTTATTTTACCATAAGCATCAAACAAAATCAAGGATAAGGGGATGAGACCAAGCCTCAGGCAATAGTCCTAAACAGAGGAATCTTATCAACATGGAAAAGACAAAAGCAAAATGTGGGGATTGCATTTTATACCAGGAAAGGAGGAATGGTTCATCCAAATTGTTGTAAACACTGATAATCAAATTGTCATTGGTGACAGCGTCTATTGCCGGCCCTGGAAATTGCCCATTTATCAATATTCCCTGTTTCACCCACATTCATATGCTCAGTGAGAATCCAAATGACAACGACAACAATAACAACCAATGTTAATCATTCTAAACATGATCTGGAAAAATTGAGATATAGGGAACATTACTCCAAGTACTTCTCGAAGAACCCACAGGAGAAATTAACCAAGTAAACATTCCAAACATTGA
Organism: Carnegiea gigantea; assembly: GCA_029747015.1. Taxonomy (NCBI): domain Eukaryota; kingdom Viridiplantae; phylum Streptophyta; class Magnoliopsida; order Caryophyllales; family Cactaceae; genus Carnegiea; species Carnegiea gigantea. The sequence goes on from JAKOGI010002093.1 coordinate 26,454, forward strand.
GACAGAAAGATGGTTTTTTTTTTTTTTAAATTATTAGTTGGACATTGCTCATGCAAAATATAATGAGAAAATGCAGCCTTACTAGACAGCTCATCAGCTATAATTTATATAAAATACTAGTACTACAGACGGCAAGAATCACCTACAAACAACTACAAGATGAAACATGACAAATCTCATGATATTAGGACAGATAAAGAGAGCACAGGAAAAAACCTGCTGCTTGACTCCAAGAGGGTAGATATCACCATAAGTAAGATTCCAAGTGTAAAATCTGTAAGGGCTTTCTCCTCTACTTCTTCGTACTAGCAGCAACAACACCAATGGAACTAACACACTCTGCAATCTCTTCTTCAGATCCCTCATTATTGAGCCACTCACACACTCACTCACCCTTTGAAATGCAAGCAAATTAAAGTGGGAAACTTAAGCAAGTCACGGATCTATGCCAAATGATGTTATGCTACTTGTGCAAAGCTGGATAGAAAAAGAGAGAGGGAGCATATGCTCTGTTTCTCTTTTGCTTTTGTTCTTAACTTTCGCTTTTGAGATGCAAAGAAGGTAAGTAGTGGCTTTAAAACCCCAGGCCTAAAACTGAAAATGGTAGGCGGTGGTAGATTTGGTTTTGGACAGAGAAGGGCTTGGCTTCGGGTTTGAGTGACTAGTATATATATTAAGTGAGATTTACTGACGCAAGCATGGAATCGATACAGAAATCTACCCTATGTCGTCCTCTTTCCTCCGATTTGTGTGATGAACTTTATGCGGGCATAGTGACCAAGATGTGAGCTGTATTGATGTGAAGGGAGAATACGTTGTTTCCTGTTACCACGCGCAAAATTATTGGTTCGACCATTGTTAAGGCATTTAATGTCTTTGGGCGCTAAATGATAAAAGTTTATGACCAATAACTTTATTGTGGCTTCATTTTGAGAAATAAATGTTAGCTGTTCATGTGAACTGTCAACTATTAATTCCTTAAATTAATTATTTAAATTAGTTATTTATAGAAAATTTATTTAATAAGATTAGTTATTTTTGAAAAAGTTGTAAAATAAAAAGCTATTTTTCAAAAAAGTTAATAGAATATGATTTTTCAAATTAGCTTTTTGGACTTCTATTCCGAGATATCATTTTATCAAACACTAAAATTACTATTTTGATTAAGTTAAACAGTTAATTTTGATTCAAAAAGTTATTTTTGGCCAAAAAAATCTCCAAAAAGCTATCTATTAAGCATCCTCTGTTTGCATATGCTGATTCATCCGTTTAAAAATTCAAGAGTGCTAGTAATCAATTATATGGTTAATAATTGAAAAGTTCGAAATTTAGTTCCTTTTTTTACAATAAAGATCTTGTCTACTTTGTTCCAACAGTGAAGAGTCCACTAAAAACATGTAAGTAATTGCTTGCAAATTGAGTTGTTTTCTATTTGCTTTTGCTTTTAACTGTGGCTACTGATTCGGTAGATAGTATAACAATTTGCGACTTTCAGGTACCCTCAGTTTTAGGACAATTATTTTTAAGCCCATGTGTTTTTGATACTAATTTTAGGGGATAATTTTGGACAATAGATTCTTATGGATTTTTTCTTTCAAATCCACCCCACAACTTACTAAAATTTTTGTTTGGCCCAAATGGGTTCAAAGTGCAAATACTCAAATTTTTGAGCCTTTTTTGGAAAACTAAACTAATATTAATGTTTGGACTTCTTATAATGACTTTAATGATGCTAATTGTCACACTACTACTTATATCATAAATATTATATTTTCTATGATTATAGGTCCACCATGCTTAGCAAAATAATAAAGTCTAATTAGAGGGCTTTGACCATTATCTAAACTTAATCGATTTTGGATCCTGGCATTTTTCTAGCTTCCAACTTACAGAGATTGCTAAGACTACAAGAAAGGCTGGAATTTGTGACCGCTTTTTTGTGACTGACTAAAAATAGTCACATTTTGTGACTAATTTTGTAACCAATAGAGGGCAGTGGGAATTTTCTGACCACAAGTTAAGTGGTGTGAAATGTAGTCACATTTTATGATCGATTTTCACTCCGATATAAAATCAGTCACAAATTTTAATTTTTCAAAACTTAACACATTTTTTCTTTCATTTTAAAGTTGGGACTGACTTTTTTTAAAAAAATAAAAATTGAGACTGATTTTGTGACCATAAAAAAAATAAAATTGAGGTGACAATATTGGTGAAGTAACAAAAACAAGCCATGTGGCCTCATCTTTCACTCAGCCTCCACCCCCCACCCCCCCCGCAGACCCCTCATGCGAAGCCCTGCCCCTCTATCACTCCTCTCTCTCTCACTCGCCTGCGACATCAAAATTGCTTTGTCGCCGGCTTCTCACTCACCGCCGTTCTGTGCTATCATTGGCCTCTCACTTGGTGGGTTATCACAAATGATTTCAACCCCTCTCGATTTTGATCTCGGTGTCAGACCTCTTTGTCTTGCACCCGGTGTCTGGCCGGTTTTTTCTATGCTCCCTATCTCCGGCGCCGAACGAAGCAAAGATCTGGCCGTTCAATTTCTGGGCATTCCAGTGAAGCCCACGCCGAACTCGCATGCCGAACTTGTACAACCAAATCGCACACCCTTTCACTCCTCTCTCTCCCATCGGAGCCCCCCCACACTGTCGCCGGTCAAGCTGCGCCGTCATTGATCTCTCACTCCGCCAAGCCCAGATCTGATGTCGGCTGATTCTGGTCATCCCAGCACATCGCAGGTTAGTTTTTAGTTTGTTTCAGCGAACTCAGATGCAAGTCTGATTGCATTTTAGAAATTAGCAAACTTATGGGCAGTCAAATGTGTGAATTTGCTGTGGATGAATCTGCTATAGTAAAGCTGTAGAACCAATTCTAGCTTAGTTTGAAGGTCCATTCTAACTTATTGCATTTTAAAAATTGCGCATTTTGGATTATATTGTTTGCAATTTGATCTTAGATATATTGAATTTCAAAGGGCACAAGGCATACAGCGGATACTTTAAGACCTTATAATTTACTTAGATACGTTCTTCCATAATTAGTTGAATATAAAAAATGTTTCTATGAGTATTTTGGTGACTTCTTCTATTCCTCGCCATTCAACTATTATACACAATTATAGCAAGAAGGGACACCCTACTCTTAGTCTTTTTGCTGCCTTGGATTTGCAACAGCCTAGTTCTCCATTCTTTGTTTACTTGATGCCATGTCTACATGTGTAATAGAGCTTCAAATAATGCCACTGTTGGGAGAAAGAGAAAGTCATTGTTGGAGGACACAGTTTAAAGTTGCCAATTTACTTGGTTTGTTATTTGAAAAGTGAAAGGCTTGACAATTATATGGATGATTGAATTGCAAGTTCAATAATAGCATTGCATTCTTGGGCTTCCTGTGAAGTTCTTTTTGATATGACAATGTACTTCTTTGAGTATTCTAGATCGTGAGCGTGCATGTTTCAACCTAGCTATTATACTTATCAAAATTGTCTTGTTGGCCGACTAATATTTGGTGAAGAAACTTTAAGCTGTAATAAGGGAGTCGTTCATCCTTTTAAAGTACTAACCTCTTACAAATAGTCATTGGTCAACTTGCTGCATAATACCAGTGTCAAAGGCATTGACTTTGCTCATCCAAAATGAAGGGGACAGCGGCATCAATGTATAGTTGACATGTAGGATGCTTAGTTGGAGTGCCATATAGGACGATTTAATGCCACATAATACCAGGTGCTTAATTAAGTAGGACTTAAATTAATAAAGCAATGAATTATTCATTTCATGATTAACAATAGGTTAATGTGCGTGTCTAAAACTAAATTGGTTTACATTTTTAAAAAAATGCTCCACAATTATGAAAGATTGAAAAAACATTAATGGTCGTCTAGATTTTCCTTTTGATCTTTGTTTTCCGCTTCTATTTATCATCACCATTGCACACTTTTCATTGCGTCTTCCATGTACATTAATGTTCGTCTAGATTTTCCTTTTGTTCTTTGTTTTCCGCTTGTGTTTTTCTCGAAGGGGAAACATAAGGCCAATTTGCAGAGTAAGGCCCTCAAAAATTTGATGACGGAACATTGCATTGAAGGTTGGATATTTCAATATATAATGGCGATTCTCCGTGCCTTTCAAATTTCTCTATTTTGATTATGGCCTCGAACAAGTCGCTACATGTTTAACTTTTTCTATCCCTTTTTCCTTATCAAAAAATTATGAAAGATTAAAAAAAAAAAAAAAAAGAGAAAGATGAAATGAAGGTCCGCCAATCGCATAGAAGAAGGTAAAATCATTACCATCAAAAATGGTGTTTGTAGAGGGTGTAAAACAACTTACACATTATTTTCAAAGAATAGTTTGCTCTTTTTTTTTTTTGGTGGAGAGTGTTTAATTTTGTTACATACATGAGACGACATCATTTTTAGCTGAATAACATCCTTGCATGGCAAGAGTATAAGACTAGTTTGCTTGATTCTTACACTTTACTAGTGATTCAACTTGGCCTTCTTCATTTGCGCAAATATGGGATATGCTCTTCATGGTTTTCCATACTTGCTTTTGAGTATTTTTGGACAGTGGTTAATTACACTGAAACATTCATTCCTTAATAATGCTTGCTTAATGACTTCAATCTCTTCATAATCCCCCAATCATGTCTAGGTAGATTCCGTTAACGTACCCTACCCTACTACCTGCTTTACCAAGAGAATAAATGAGCATCAAACTTGTTGTTCCTTTCCTAGTTAGTTAGTAATTAGGTTAATTATTGTTTATTTCAGTAAAAATTTTAATTTTTAGTTTTTTTAATAAAAGATTCAAACGTAATATTTAGTTTTTAGGGAGAATTTTACCCTTCTTCATGTGCAATTTTGTAAAAACAAAAATAATTTTAAATATATAAATACACAAAATAATTTAAACTTTTAGGGAGAAATTAATCATATAAATATATAAAATAATTTTAAATATATATGGGAGTGTGGGACGTTCACCAACTTTTTTTCATTATTTAGCTTGATTTATTTGTTTGCACAATTTCATTCATAACTATATTTGATGTGCATTCATTTTCTTTGATTTTATGTCCTTACTATCAATGACATGATTTTTATAAACAACTACTCATATATTTTTCTTTGTACATATGTCTGATACAACTTGCAGTTGAGCGATATAAGTGATTGAAAGTTGAAGTTATTTGATCATGAAGGTGTATTGTAGAGGTATCGAATTCTGACTAGGATAAGTATGAATATTATTAAGCACATAACTATGAAGTAATTTTCTTATTACGATGGAAGGGCTTAATGGGACGACAATGGTTTATCTGATTTTTTTGGTATAGCCTAATAATGCATTTTATATCATGAAGTCTAACCAATTGTACTAGGATTGTATGATGGTCTACGTGTTGGATGTTCAGTTTTTTGTCTACATGTGGTTGTTATTAGGTGTGAAAATTATGCTTTCATATAAAAAGCTACGTGTACTTTGATACATTTTATATGTCCATGAGTGTTTTATTTAATATGCTATATTGTTATTAATAGTTGAAGAAACTAATGAAATAACTTATTCTAACTTAAACAGAATATGAAAAATTCTAAAGCATCGTAGGTGGATGGTTAATAAACTTGCTTTTTGTGTTGATTGTTCTTTTTTTTTTTAAAAATTAACATTACAAAATGAAATTTTTAACACTATACATTTCTTTATTTTTTGTTAGATTCTATCCAAACTACACTCATGTCATTCATGCCCTGCCTAATATCATGAGAAGTAGGTATGATTCATCATATCATACTTGGAAGGAAATACCCATTGAGGTGCGAAATATGTGGTTTGACGAATTCAAAGTAAGTTGCCTAACAATTAGAAAAAAAAAAAAAGGTTCATATTTTTTCATATACTTACCTGTGCCTATGATTTTGGTTTATTTTTAGAAATCATTTTGTTGGGATGATAAGCATGCTCATGAAATTAGGAGAGTTTTTGAGTTTCGTGGATCATCAAGATTAAAAGAAATACTTTTGAGATTCGATAAAGTGGGAAACAACCTATCACTACAAAAATGGAGCCGAACACCGACGGAAAAAGCAACGTACAACCTGCCTGACAGAGCAATTAATAGCCGTGTGGCGGGATCACATCGGAGTCCGACGGAATTTTTGAATTCCGTCGGACTCCGATGTAAATCCCGTCGGAATATTTGCAAGTTTTTCAAAAAAAACTAGATCTGATTTTTTAAGGGATATTTCGAGTTACATTTCGCAACCAAGGTGAGAATGGAGGAGAGAGAGAGGGCGCCAAGGAGAGAGAAAGAGAGGAAGGAGGAGAAAGTTCCATTTTTTCCGGTGGCCGGAGAACGTGAAGGAGGTTGCCGTTAACTATTATTCATCGGTAAGTTAGTTATTATTAGTTAAATTGTTGTTTAAAAGTAAAATTTTTGAGTTAATTAGTGTTTTTTGGTGGTCAATTTATTATGGGTGAGTTGAAGAGAAGAAGTCGCCGCCGCCGTGCCGTGCCGCCGTGTTTTTGCAACTGTTTTTGGGTATTTAGAGGTTAGTGACATTAAGTAACTAAGTTTATTAAAATTATTGTATGTTGAAATTATATTAAGTTGTTGTTTTATTATTGAATTTTGTAAAACGTAATTTTGTAGTATATATATGTGTTAGTTTATTTAATTTATTTTGTTTGGTAAATTACAAATGTGGAAAATATGGATGTGAAATATATTATATTTGCTATTTAATTTATGAAGTGTAATTATTTGGAGAAGTGGCAAAAATTATGTTAAGTGTGTATATTTATAAAAATTTTATAATTATTATAAATTGTTGAAATATATTAAGAATATTTGATGTGTTTTGTTTTGGTAAATAATTTAAGTTTGTTAAGTATGTTTAATTTTTTGGGATTTGTTGTATATATTAAGTTTTACATAAATTTGTTATATATTGTTGAATTTTGTGAAATTTAATTTTGTAGTGTGTAATTTATATGTTAGTTTATTCAATTTATTTTGTTTCATAAATTATTATGTGGAAAATATGGATGTGAAATATGTTATATTTGTTATTTAATTTATGAATTGTAATTATTTGGATAAGTGGCATAAATTATGTTAAGTATGTATATTTATAAAAATTTTATAATTATTATAAAATGTTGAAATATATTAAGAATATTTGATGTGTTTTGTTTTGGTAAATAATTTAAGTATGTCAAGTATGTTTAATTTTTTGGGATTTGTTGTATATATTAATTTTTATATAAATTTGGTATATGTTGTTGAATTTTGTGATATTTAATTTTGTAGTGTGTAGTTTATATGTTAGTTTATTTAATTTATTTTGTTTGGAAAATTATGAATGTGGAAAATATGGATGTGAAATATGTTATATTTGTTATTTAATTGATGAAGTGTAATTATTTGGATAAGTGGCATAAATTATGTTAAGTATGTATATTTATAAAAATTTTATAATTATTATAAAATGTTGAAATATATTGAGAATATTCGATGTGTTTTATTTTGGTAAATAATTTAAGTTTGTTAAGTATGTTTAATGTTTTGGGATTTGTTGTATATATTAAGTTTTATAGAAATTTGTTATACATTGTTGAATATTGTGAAATTTAATTTTGTAGTGTGTAATTTATCTGTTAGTATATTTAATTTATTTTGTTTCATAAATTATGGATGTGGAAAATATGGGTGTGAAATATGTTATATTTGTTACTTGATTATGAAGTGTATTTATTTGGATAAGTGCAATAAAATATATTAAGTAGGTATATTTTAAAAAATTGTCTAATTATTATAAAATGTAGAAATATGTTAAGAATATTTAATGTATTTTGTTTTGGTAAATGATTTAAGTTCATTAAATGATGATGAAGAAGAGATGACATTACAAAGTGATGATGACGACGATGACGATGTGTCCCACAATGGTTGATTTAATCTTTTTGGTTGATTTAATCTTTTAGTTGTATGAATCTTTATGCATGTCTGTGTACTTTATTTTTAATTGCAAGTGAAGAAAAATAATTGTATGTGTTTGACACATTTAGTCTAATTTAATTGTTGAAAATTTCTTTGTTTGCTGTGATTTTTCAATTACGATACTATCAATGTTTGCGATACTGTATTTTGTGCCTGTTTTGTTCTCATGTGTTCGATGTCTAGGGCAAATAGTGGACATGATCGAGGTGGAACTGTTAGGAGTGGTGCAGGTAGAGGAGCACCACAATCGACCCCACAGAATGATCCAACTGAAAACTATAAAACGAACACTACAACAAAAGTAGGCTTTGGCAACGGTTGTACGGCAACAGTTTGTAAAATTGTTGCAATAAATAGTTTATGCAACATCTATTTTAAATGTTGCCTAAAGTTTTGACTATTGTAATATTTGTACAAAACTGTTGCAGTAGATATGTTAGGCAACATTAGTAAACCGTTGCATTAGCCTATACATTATTTATTTTTTTTTTTAAGAAATGATTTTTTTTTTTGGGTGCTAAAACATTTTTGGGAACCCCGGGAAGCCCCAAATTTCCCCCCAAAATTGCATTAAAAAAAGGGAAATAGGAAAGCAGTACAAGCCCTAATCTAGGTTGTTCCTTCGAATGCCTGAAACAGATCTCCTTCCCAGACCTTCGAACACCATATGCTTCCCCGAACGCCACTGGCTTCGACACTAGCAACGACACTCCAACGCCATCATCCGCCGGCGACTGCAGTACCTACTGTTTCAGTCATCACCGGCGGCATCCTGTAGCAGCGTGAGAGGTTCTGAGGTCAGCCCCGATTCAAGCCATCGTCAAGTTAGTGTTTGATTCAGCTGGTAACTACCTTTGCTCTCTTGAAATTAGTTAATTTGGTGTCTGATTTGTATGCTTTACACGACCCTTCTCACTCTCTCCCCCCATCTCTGACCAATACAGCTTTGCTTAGGCCAAAGGGTAAAACTCAGAGTTGGTGGTTTTGTATTGTTTAGGTTGGGTTAGTGAAGTATGCTTAACCCTAATTATCTTTGGTTTGGTGATTTTGAGAAAGCTGTTTAATTAATTTTTCCTCTTCGCTTTGCCACTCTTGTTCTTAGTTCATTTCTGTTGCTGTTTGTTCGTCCTTCTTTTGACCTATTTGCCCTGTTTTCGATTTTAGAGCATGAGGTAACGGGTATATGGGAGTATCAAGATTCAATATTTGTGTGTTTATACTAATTTTCTGCAGTTAAAATTTGTGTTCTTCAAGTTGTTTTTCTTTATCAAAAAAACTGAGTTGCGTGTCTGATGCCCAATTTTGCTGCTGTTTTACATGTCTCTCTTCAGAGTTCAACCTTAGGGTGCAAACAGATAAATGCAGTTCGGTAGTAAGTGGAGTAAACTGAGGCCTGTGACCAACATCTATCAGTTGAAAAATAAGTGCATAAAACAACTTACTATCATTGCACTATTTTAGCTAAGAAGCTCGATGTGCAATAGATGCTTAGCTTGTGTACTAGGACAGCAAATGATGTGAAAGTTATAGCATGGTGGCGTGGGAGGGTGAGTGACTGTATGATGTGCATCCATACACATCATACAGTCATATGTTCTGCAATGAATTAGGCTATATTTGCCAAGTCTATGTCAGAAAGACTATGCCAAGTAGTGAGAAGGCTACCATGTGAAGTCTAAGATTCCTCTTATGATAAGCTTTTAAATGCGTATAGATTGCGCATTCCATTTGTGTAATTTTGCTTAGATAGCTGTGTAGCTCTCATAAATCATTCTCTTTGATAAGCTTGCTCCCCCCCGGTGGGCTGGTTGTGTCATTATGTTACATATCCTCAGCCTTTTCTTCTGACTTAATTAGTGGGATATGCAGCTGGAAGTTCCCCCCTAGTGAACTTTTTGTTCGAGTGTCTCCACCTTTCCTGTTTGGTTTCTCCATTTCATTGCTGAACCTTTCTAGTATCCCTATTACCCTGGGAAAAGAGTTGGAGTTAGCATCTTCTTTCATATTTTCTTTTGTGGGTCTATTGGTAGCTTTCTTTAGTCACTTTTAACTTTTATGTAGCCCGGTGCAGTCGCCCCCCCCAAAAAGAACTTTGTTTGTCATTCCTCTCCATTTTACACGTTCTTGAGTGGTTTTTTTTAATAATTTCCTTATTTATAACTATTAGTTTTTCAATATGTTTTGAGTTAGTTGTTTTTCACTACGTTAAGGCTTTTCAAAATTTGGTGGCTTTTTCGGAAACAATGTTTCTGATTAGCTAACAACAAGGATGCTTAATCTGATGTTGTTAAGTGCTTATTGTTCATCCATTGTCGTTTTGGAATTTGAGCTTCTGTATAAACTTTTAATTTTTAGTTTCGAATCCAATATCCAATTTTCTTAAGCTTTTGCCTTGGCTAAGCAGTTCAATTCTTTTTCAGGATAGGAATTTCCGGTTTAATTGCGGCCTTGTATACGTTGCAGAACCCAGTGTATGCTTTTCTGAAATTGTTCTTTTATCTTACCTTTTCTATTCTGTTGTTGAAATGTAACATGATGAGAATGTTTTGCCCATCAAAAGTGTGACATTGATTCTCATTTTGTGCCAAGGTCAGTTGTTACATGGAATATGGGTCTTTGTAAATGTTGGTATTCCCTCAAAGGAGGCTGCTTTATGGTTCGATCCTCTTATTTTGATTTCTCGAACCGGCTCAGGATCGATAGGCTAATTTACTAGTGCAGGAATGAGTGAACATGCTCTTCCAAGAGCAGAAGTAGGCGCGTAAGCCACTTCATCTTCATTTACAGATTACTATTCATAGAAACTCTGTAATTGTGACGGGGGATGAGATAGGGGAAGTCGGGGTCTAAGACAGCCATTGTTGAGAACTATGCATTTTGATGTTGTATTAGAAAAATCACATATAATTATCCAAGTAATACGGGAGCATAGGTACTTGCACCATCCAATGCTGATTCATTACTATGCTACTAGTTGGCAGAATTAAGTATGATAGAATTAAAGCTATGTGATAATCAAACATCGCACTTGGTCTTTGTTGGGATGAGTTAGTACTCTGTTAATTGTCAAGCAAAAGAACTTCATTTATGATTGAGAATTGAAGCCTGATTGGTTTTAAAGGTGTACATTTTTAAGAGCAAAACCCAAGTATAATTTTTTCAGTTAACTCCAAAAGAACAAGTTTTTTTGATAAGGTTATTAGGTGACTGAATCCAAACAGAATGTTCATCACCCAGCACCAATCCTCAACTACAGAACAAGAGGAAAGAAACAAGGGGCTAAGCGACCAATCCTCAACTAGGTCATGAGCTTCTCCAATTTGTATTTTACATTTATATTGCAATTGCATGGCTATTTTGGTTGATGTGATGCACACACACACACATACACGTCGATTGGTCCATTGTTTTACTTTTGGATTTTAATTACATTCCAATGGTGTTATTCCTATACCAAACCCCCCCGAAAGATTAAAAAAAGTCATAACAAGAAGGTAAAGCTTTCTATGTTCCTGTTCATTTTGGAATGGATTTCATAATTAAAAAAAGCTCAAATTATTCAAGAGGGAAAACAATAAAACATGAATCCCTTCCGTCCCAAGAGCTTTGCGGTTTACCTCCAGCTCATGCTGTCAAAAGTAGTAGGAAAATAAAAATGTATCAAAAGTTGCAGCATAGGACATTAGGTCATAGATCTAGATTTCTCAGTGAAACCTAAGGAAGGAATCAGAACTCATAGTCATACACGTATGGATTACCCAAGTGGGGGATTGCAGATTGGGAATGCAGCTGCAGCATCTTCAGATGTATAGATCCAGTACTTGACAGTAATAAGTAGCAAAAGTGCATATGGTGTCAAGTGTATATACTATAAAACACAAATAGCTGCTAGCTATCTATATTTATAATAATCAAAATGTTTTACCCGAAACTTGATTCTGTCATGGAATATAATGCAACACATAGATGCTGAAAAAAGGCCCCAAGAAGCACTGACGGACATACATTCATGGTTTCATTTTCATCTGCAACTGTTGAGAGGAAAATACATTCAAAATTTGTACGTAAAAATCCTTAGAATTTTTTTAGTGAACAGACATACAAATCAATGCACTCATCGTATTTTAAAAAGCTCAAAAGGATGATATCATGTGCAAAAAATTTGGTCCACCATTGTTTGGGGAGGGGGGGATTAGACTTCATCAACCACCTACTGTTGAACCTTAATGTATATCATCAGGTTCCACGCTTTGTAGACAGAATGTCATTTTTTTTCTCCTACTAGGACCACTGCTATTTACCACCATTTGTTCACCATGATTGATACAAATCATTAACGAATCTATCACAATGTAGCAGCTGAGAGCCTGATACACTTACATCCACCTTAGCTGTTGACACATGAGATATGAATATATTCACCGACACACCCCCTGGAATCGCCTTCTGTGTAAATGAGCGAACCGCCAATAGCATTGATAAGGTATACATAATGCAGTTATGACTTGCCACACTATAAAATCCTTACTCCCAGACTCCAGTTTATTTATTTTTTTATTTTTGGAAAAGCCCCAATTTAATATCCTATATTGATGGCTGTTGTAAATTACTAATGTGTGCACCTGTGTATGTAATAACTTAGATTTGTCCCAATATCATATAAAAGCATGCGTTAAGCTTGATCATTCTATTTTCTCTCTCTTTCTTTGTTATTTCTTTCATGATATTAGGCTCAATTTGCTTCAAATTTCATGGTCTGCATTTACATTACGTGATCCTCACGGTTTGACCGTGAATGTGATCATCAATTATCGATATGAAGATGATGTACTTGGTTGAATAATGATGGAAGTTCAAAATGGAAACTTGTCTGTTCATATTGACATAAGTGTGTACTTTTTTAAGTAAAAGAATAATAATGATCTACGCCTGACTTATTTTTCTTCATTTGTGTATGATAGAAAAATTATGTAATTAAAATTGTAGACTGCTGGACAACATGCACACTGTTGGACCTGTGAGTTTTGCAAGAATCTATCAGAAGCTGGTAAGAAAAGAAATATGATATGCCTTATTTAATATTCCTTGTTATTTAATATCTTCCGTACTTGCAGATCATTAACTTTGCACCACATCAATAAGAAATCCCTCCCCCTTTGATTATCTCCTCCCCTAATCTAATTTTGTGACTTGAAGTTGAAAATGTTGGTATGGTGCTTGTAGTGAAAGTACCACTTACGAATTTGTTGGACATGCTTGAGATGGGGGAAAACTGGTTGTATTCCTCTTAACATCACCAATGATCATCACATCTGCCATATTGAGATGGGGGAATACTATTTGGTTTGGTTTGGTTTTTGTCTTTTTCGGTCTTCTGGGCTTGTTATTATGCAATTTAAGCCCTTGTGTGCCTGTATTACATATCATCTAGAGTCGCTCTATATGGCCATATGAGCCAACCATTTCTTAGCTAAGGTTGTTTATAGTTGGGATGTATACCCAAGTACTCCGGACGTGTGGTCCGTGGAGTTGTACTTTTCTTTGTTTCTTTATTTTAGTGTTGAACTGCACTGGTTGATATGCTCCGGGCAAGTGGCCCGTAGAGCTGTGAACTCTAGCGAGTAGCTGTTAAGTTGGTTAGTTTTATTGCTGCTTTTAATTGCAGGGAATTTAATGTAAGGTTTTAAGGCTGGAAAATGGTAAGTTGTCAGAAGAAATTTTGTCCGTTTCACCCCATAATTTAAAGAGAAATGATAACACTCCTAGTCCTAGAGTTGGGGGCGTTACATGAACCTACCCCTTTTATTGCTTGCTATATTTTTCTTTCAAGCTTGGCACATGGTTGATCATATTCAAAGTTATGGTCTTTTAGTTATTTGACAATTTTAAGAAAACTAATCATGGATCTTTATTGCTTATTTGCAGGTGGACTTTTGTATTGGCAATGATCTATATATTAGGTAGACTTTTGCTTTGACTATTATCTATTTTGTGCTATGTGATAGCTTAAAGAACCATTCATCTCATTCTAGCTTGATATGAAACTTGTTGATTTTTTCTTCTTTTGGGGTGTTTAATGCCTATCTGATTTTATATATTGTGTAGATATTTTTGTCATCCATTCCCTCCACAAGTGAGAGTTCTTGTTATGAAGGCCGCTATCCTCGAAGATATTTGTTTGTTTTACCTCCTTTTGTAATTTGGGAAAAAAATCATTGTATACGTATAGTAATTCAAGGGGCGGAAAAGTTGTTGCCTCCTTTTCTTATTTTTGGAAAATTAATTGTATGCGTATTTTTGGACTTTTGGTATATGGACGGTAATTCGAGGGTGGTTTACATTATTTTGGATTTCATTAATTAATGGTTCATTTATATATGTGGTGTTGATGCTTGATCAAAGATGACGTCAAACTTTCATTTACAAGCCACATTTGGTGGCATGTTCTGTACATAAGGGGATCCAATGAAATTATAGATTGTATGAATTGAAGCATTTAAAAGCCAGGCATTTGGTTTCTATTTTTGCAAAACGTTGCAATAGGTGAAAGATATGTGTTGTTTAGGATCTATTCAATCTGTTGCCATAGATGAAAGATACGTTGCCATAGTATTTATTCAAAAGTGTTGCAATAGCTAGGCATATGGCAACAATTTCTGTGACTTTATGCAACAATTACAAAAACTGTTGCCTAAGAATCAGAAAGTGTTGCGGTAGGCCTAATGCAACCCCCATTAAAGGCAACGGTTGAAAAATTGTTGCAATAGACCTATCGCAACGCTTTCATTTGCTATCGTAACAGTTTTGCCTATTGCCAAAGCCCACTTTTGTTGTAAACATCTTCAGTGGAATGTTTGGAGGTTTCCTTAACCCAACTCAGCCGTTCATGAATGAACAACCATATGTGCAGCCACCTTTTTTTGGCATGGGTATGCAAACACCTATCCAACCCGATAATCCATACATCGGTGGCACTTCAACTACTCCATTAGTGTATCAATAATTTGTCACTATTAGCCCACATTATAACATTAATCAGATTGTTGGTCAGTCTAGAATGCCAAGCCACTCAGTCAACAATAAAGGAGTCCAAAATGAAAGGGCAGGAAGAGATAGACAAAGTCCTACATCTGATAGTGAAGCTGTGAGCACAAGTAATAAGATTTATTTGCAACCTGATGGTGATACGTAAGTTCATTAGAAATTTTCTCCATCGTTAATCATATTTTTTCATGCCTGCAGTAATTAATTTTAATAATTTTTTTGTGCTTAGTTTTGTTCCATACCAGGGTGTAGTTTAAAAAATTGTGGAAAGCTTCGCAGGTAAGTACCTACGGCCTTGGACCACGTGGAGGGAAGTTCAACAGTCCCAACGAGACATATGGTTTAATGAGTTTAAGGTTGAGTTTCTGTACAATTAATTTAAATGTCATTAAATTTTTCGATGTGTTTAATAGTTTCTTTGAACTTTGTTATAGAAATACTATTACTGGCATCCCGACAATAAACTCCACATATGACGTAACTGTGAGTCTAGAGGTGCAACTCAACTTAAGGACATTCTTAGATATGCTAGGAAGTACAACAAAAAGGCAAAGTGGTTACTTCCTAGTGTTTGGAATGAGATGCTTAAGCATTGGACTGAGGATGACAAGTTTAAGAAATTAAGTGAACAAAATAAAAAGAATAGATTGAGGATCTAGAAGGTCTTGGACCTTCGTTACATACGTGTGGCTCAATTCCGATTAGTGAAAGGAAGAGACGCTTGATAATTAATGAGCTTATTAATAATATTTCTTATATTCAGTGTGTGTGTGTGTGTGTGTGTGTGTGTGTGTGTGTGTGTGTGTGTGTGTGTGTGTGTGTGTATATATGAACGTTTTATTTTTTGTAAGGCAAAGCGTTAGGTAGAGAACCCATATGTGAAGAACTGTCCAATGACGCTCACTGCAAAGCCATTGATAAAGTATTCGTTGATAAGAAATCTGTAAAAAAATATGTAAGTTTGACACATTTTATTCAGACATTATTTAATTCATATGTTATAATTGTCGCCTTAGTATGAAATAGTGTTATGTTTCACAACTTTTAGGAGGAGCACCGCAAGAAATGGGAGGAGTACACTCAAGTAACAACTCAAGGGGGCTCTCAATTGCTGCCTATGACCCCAGAAGAGTTTTGGCTTCAAGAAAATCTGGACAAAAAAGGTCATGTGTAGGGTTTTGGTACTGAGGGGGTCAAGTTGAAGAAATCAGCTACAATTGCGGCTGCACGTCACTCATCAGCTGAACACTTTGATCCAAGAGAGCAAGTACAACTCCTCAGTCAGAGTATTACCAAGTAAGCAGAAGTCATAAATCAAATTGTCAAAAAATAGGGCAAGACAGAGTGTATCATGAAAAAGGTGTTGAGATTTCTTAAGGGACAAAGTGCAGATTCTTCTAGCCTATCGAACTTAGACTTTGATGACGACTATGACTCCCAAAATGATCATAATAATTCCACGAATTTATCTGATTCGAATTAGTTTAATTGGTCTATCCAATAACTGTGAATGCCATGAATAGTTTTCATTTTAGCACTTTTATTTTTCAGACAAAAAATTTCGTGTTTGGTGGTGGTTTTTCTTATATGTGATATACTCTTCAATTTAGCACTTTAGCACTTTTATTTTTCAGATTGATGGTTTTTTTTGGGGTTTTTTTGTTTTTTTTTTGTGGTGGTTTTTTTATTTTGGGTTTTTTTTGGAGGGAAAGTTCAATTTGCATCGGAATTTCTGACGGAATTTTCCGTCGAAAATTCCGATGCAAATTGAATTTTGCAGAGTTGTCCGACGGGATTTCCGACGGAAGAATCCGATGGAAATTCCGTCGGATTCCGTCGAAGTCCGTCGGACACGAATCTCCGATGACCCAATTCCCGACGCCTCTTTTTCGGTCGGAATTTCTGTTGGAGAGATATTTTCCATCGGAATTCACCCAATTTTCCTTCGAAATTTCCGTCGCAAATTGAATACGTTTTTGCTTGGCTAGGCAAATGTGTCTATGATAACTTATGTGTATATTGGGAGTCTGAAACATTCAAAGGGAAAAGTGTTTTAGGCAAGACAAATCAAGCATCACCGTTGGGAGTAGGTTCATATGTGGATTGTGATGGATCAATTTCCTATTCAGAGCATAGAAGGAGATTGGTAATATATATATTTTTTATTAAGTAATACGTTTATTTTGTCTAACTAATTGAAATTATTTACATGTATTAATAATCGCCTATTCTACTTTTAATTGTATGTAGGCGGAACAATTGAAAAGAGAGCCAACTATTAATGAATCATTTGCACGTGCCCACTCTAGGAAAAAAGATCAATTATTTTGGATGAAAAGTCAAAAGAAGCATATGTAAATGACTCATTTTTCTGAAAATTTGTTTATTTACTAGAATTTTCTTTTATTCATTTTTTATCTTTAAATTGACAAAAATACTTAAATTGTTCTTAATATAGTAGAAGTACAAAAAAAGACTTTATAAGATCCAAGAATCCACTCAAGGTGAAGGTTCTATCTCCCAAGGAATGCCACTTTCTCAACTTTCGATAGAAACTCAGATAAATATTTGGAATGAGGTTGTTGGTCTCACCAAGAAATATAAAATTTATGGATTTGGAATGGAGGGTCCATGTGCTTTTACTACTGGTCCACCAACTAGCACCAAAGTTTCTATTGAGCTACTTAAAAAGGAGAAGCAGTCAAAGAAAAAGTTAAAAAAGAGGTTGAATTGGGTTGAGAAACAACTAGACCATACTACTAAACAACTAGACCAAACCACTAAACAACTTTATGAGACAACAGAACTTGTAAAAACTTTGATGCAACAAATAAACTTTACAATTCCGATATCCACCAATGTTGGTGTTGGAAACGGTGGAAATGGAAGCAATAGCAGTGGTCATGGTGGTAACCACGAAGATGAAGATGAAGATGAAGATGAAGATGATGATGATGATGATGATGATGATGATGATGATGATGACAATCATGATCAACAAGAGAATGAGGATGCGGATGAGAATGACGGATGATTCATATGGCATGGAAACATTCTTTGATGATATAATATGACTTATCTTATGGTTTGAAGCCCTTTGAATGTTGTTGAATTATTGTAATTTAAATTTATATGTTTGTTGTGAAGATATTCATGTTGGATGTTGGTTTGGTTATTATAGAAGTATGAAGTTTGATTGTTATGAAAGCATGAAGAGTGGTTGTTATGCATATGTAAATATGTGGTTGTAGTTTTGTAAATTTAGGGAGATTGTCATATTGCAAATGCAGTTTTCAAACTATTATTAAATTCGGTCACAAAAACAATCACAAATTATTCTTCGTTTTTCTTAATCGATCACAAATATGGTCACAAAAAAGCATAATTTTCAACAAAGTTAGTCATAAAGGCGGTCACAAAGAAGTATAATTTCCAACAAAGCTAGTCATAAAAGCGGTCACAAAAGACCGAGATCACAATTGCGGTCGCAAATAATTTATATTGAATCAGTCACAAAAGCGGTTACAAAATAATGCAGTCACAAATATTATCACAACTCGGTCTGAATTTCTCACTGAGAAAGACGTCACAAGGTAGGTCTCAAACATTTGGTGGTCGCAAATGCGGTCCCAAAGTGTGACTACTCTATCGGTCACAAATATTGTCACAATTTGTGACCGATTCAGTCGAAAATTCATTTTTCGACCAAGGGTTTTGTGACCACAGGCTTCGGTCACAAGGTCGGTCATAAACATCATTTATAACCAATTTTCCTCAATTTGTGACAGCTTTTTCAGTCATAAATGAATGGTTTTCTAGTAATGATTTCAACCACACATCCCTTAGATTAGACACAACACAGATTTACTTCATTTCCTACCGCAAACTGTAGTCACTAATCAAATTTTATAATTTAAAGGATAGTGAGATTTTAATGAAGTTATAATATTTCAAGTATAAGGTTTGATGAATAGCATTTCCTACTGATAAACTTCTTTTGTTAAAAACTTAAAAGTGAAAATATTACAATGAAAAGATTGAAGAGAGACTTAGGCTACTACGATCATTAGAGATTCTTACTCATAGAGAAATAGAGATATTCGACTTCTCTTTTGGTCAAGTATACTCAAATGACCATGTCCTGTCTCAGCACTCAGAATTTCCTTTTATAGCGGAGGTGGACTGCATAGGATGCCTAATGGCTATAGTGCACACACTGATACAAATGCTTTCACATGGCTGTAGTATATTGCATTGTTTTATTGACTTGACCCTTGATAAGAAAACACATAATGGTACAACAACTTTTCAGAGCATTTAGTGTTGATAAGAGTAGTCATCCATATTGAGATTATGTATACTTTTATCTAGAATAATGTCTTCAAGTCCATCATTATTCAGCTAATCATCAAAATCTTTATCAAGTTGAAGATGCTCTGTATCCTATTTTTCAAATAATTCATAAAGATTTTTTTTTCTTTTTTTGATAAGAATTTTTGAGCTCCAACATCGAAGAGATCATCAAATACATGTTCTGAAGTACCTCCTATATTCATGTGTTTGCTGAAATCATTATGATAGACGAAAGTAGTGTTTTTGCAATGCATTAGTGTTTTTCCTTGTTCAATTAATGCCCATATTTGATGAGAAATGTTGTAAACATTCATGGCTCTTGCTGAAAGCAGAATCACTAACTATTTCTTGTCGTTCCGAAAATCATTCTTGTCATTGATCATTAGGATTGTCTAAATTAACCAATTGAATAAGATAATGGGCTGGTTTGGCTTTTCTATTTTCATACTTAATTATTGCGCAATGTAGCTCGACATGTAGACTTTTATTATATGGAATTTTTATTGGAACATCAGGAGATCTAAGAATCCCATGGATCCTTTTAAACATGCATTGTTAAGACATAGTTAGGCTTAAGAAGAAGGGGTACTTTGGATTTACAATTTACATGAGGTAAGCTACCATTCCATATTCCCAGGCTTTCATAATGAGGTCATCGGGAGAGATTGAATTTGTTGGGAATCTAACAACACAAACTCCAAACCTATGAGGAAAGAAGATCATAGTACTCCATACCTCCTAAATATCATAACATAATTATGAGAGTAGTTAATGCAAGCTTCATACCAGTTGTTAAACCATTTATCTTGAACATGGAAACTTATTTTTTCTTGAATATCATAAGGACATATTAGGTAATTCATTCGTAACTCTAAAAGGCTAACTCTTTGTGCTATTAGATAGGCAGAAGATAGCAAACCAAAGCACGATCTACTTTTTGTATGAAATTGCAAAATATCTATAGGGACTATACTAGAAGGAGAAACCTTCTAGCAGTAATGACATTTCATTTTGGATTGCCTCCTTTTTCGGTAGGAGTTTTGCTTTGATGATCACCATTGGCGAGTTCACGAGTTAGACTACCTGCTAGAGAATTCTTCAATCCCTATGTATATTCAATAGAGAAAGAACATTGGTTAAGCCATAATTGCCAATGGAGGAGCCGCCCATGCACTTGCATATCCGATAAGTTCTTTTCTCACAAAACCAACTATCCCTTTACAACTAGTTCGAATAAAAAAGGTTTTAGGGTTACAACTAGTTCAAATAAAAAAAGGTTTTAAGGCTAAAAATACTAAGAACTTTCCAATTCCCCTTATGATTGTAATGATTTCTTTTCCATCGTGGGATAGTTGCACTCTGCTTTATTAAAACTTCCACTATAATATTTATAGAGTTTTCTCCTACTTTGATTTTTAGTACTGCCCTCCAATGCTCATTGCTGGCATCTGTCTCAAGAGCTAAATCATCTTCTTCATTAGATGAATTAAGAACAAGAAGATTTTTGTACATTTTTTTAAAGTGTTGGACAATCTTCGAATCACTAGGGGTCCACATCTAACTCATTTCTTTCTTAAGTTTTGGTTGCAATGGTTTTCTCAATCTAACTAAATCTTTAATGAAATCTGAAGCATAGGAAGATATCTAAGAAACCTTTCTAATTGCTTTTTATCTTCAGCCTTTTTAGGAAAATTTTCTTTTTTTTTTCCATAATATGCCTTTGTATGATAATTTTTCCATCCTTTATTTGTAGACCTAAGAACTCGATTTCTTGTTTGGCATGAATGCACTTTTTCTTGCCAAGAATAATACCATGATCAATGCATCATTGGGTGACAGGTAGGACATCATCTTTGTATTATTCTATGATTTTAAAAAAATAAGGATATCATCGATGCAAATTAGACAGTAGTGATTAAGATCTTTGAAGATGTTATCCATTTTTTTTTAAAATATTTGAGGTGCATTTTAAAGATCAAATAATATTACTATCCACTCATAATGTCTTTGCGGAGAACTAAACGTAGTCAAAGGAGTGTTTTCTTCTTTCATTTTTATTTGCTAATATCTGCTTTTACAATCCATTTTTGAGAGCTAAGAGGCTCATTGAATTCTACCGAAAAGAATTATTTTGCTAGGAATATAATATCTATCAAAGATAATCTTATCATTAAGCTTTTTATAGTTGATTACCATTCTTGCTGTCTCTGTTTTTCCTTCAGCATGATTTTTTACTATAAAAACAGGACTGATATGAGGACTTTTGCTATTTCTGATTAATCCTTTATCCATACATTCTTTAATTTGTTTATCAAATTCTTGGATATTTTGGAGCGTGTCCACTATTTGTTTGACTTGAATAATAGTGTTGGGATTTAACAAAATAATCTTTGCAAATATCTTATCTTTATTCGAAAATTTTAGAGGATTATTAGAGTAGAGTTTTTTGCATAATTACTCTTGTTATTCAGTAATCTGTTTTTTAATAGATGACTTAAGTGGTGAGATTGTTAGTGATACCTCATGTTGTGCATGTATTACTTTATCTATGTGTAAATTCAACTTTCTGATAAGTGTAAGCTTTATTTAATTTTTCAATAGGAACTGAGTGACCATTTATTGTGAATATTATTTGGTTTATGATCCATGTGTATGGAGAATATAACCTCTGAAAATTATTTTCAATAATCATATCATGAGAGTGTTAATCAGTAGCCCGTAAAACTGGTCTAATGCATTGGACTCCTCCTATGGCTATTGATACTCTTTATATTGCTTCGTTGTGACTCATTATGCTATTTTTAGCTATCTATACTTGTCAAGGATTCTTGGATTTTTTCCACATTCATTCATGAAATAAAAATCTTTTTTCAAAATAGACAAAACAACTACTATCTATGCAGATATATAATTCATATTTATTATATCCCTCTAAACATACATTGATTGGGATATAGATGCTATTAAGATTTGTATTGGTGACTTTATAACATATCTCCATTGTTACATTTTTGACTAATTCATCCTCATAGGTTGGCTCAATAACAATTATTGTTTTGTACCCAATAACTTTCACATCTAGCCTTATACTTCGCTCTATACTGTATTTTATGGGTTCAAAACTCATTTTACTCATTTTACTGGTCGTACTTATTGTATCATCTTCTTTAAACTTTTCTTTAGTTGTCGAAGATCCTTCTCTCTATTCTAATCTTGCACTCATGCTTCTTAATAATTGAGGTTTAATGGTAATTTTACCATTCTCATGAATTTTCATTACATTTTGTTTATTGAATTTGTGGGATTGACAAAGCTAGGTATCCAAGACCTATGGATTTTTATCTCATGCGGATTGAATTTTATCATTTGAATATTTTGCATTAGAGTAGGACTTTCAAATTTTTTCTATTTCTATCATTGTTATCTTAGTCTTAGGATCTATAGTATTATCTAATTTGTAAATTGTTTTAAAAATATTTTTAGTTGGTAACCTCCTTTTCCAACTGTTTTTATCTTAATAGATAAAATGTTTTTGATAAATTTATCTTTTAGGCTCACATAATATCCAGGTTAGTAATTGAATTCTATCAATCTATTAAATAAATTGGTCTTAATCTCTGTGATAATTTGATTATTAAATTTGATATTCCTAATATCACGGAGTAAAGTATAAAGATCAATATCTTTGTCATAATATGCTAATGGAGTGATTTGCACTTGGACGTTCCAACATAGATATACCTATAGTTTGTTTTTGTTATGCTTAAGGATATTTTTTCAATTAATGAGATTAACTTCTCGCACATCATACACATAGTCCTTTATCTGTAGATCTCCTTCTATCATTTCACATATGTACTTACTCTTTAATTGAAAGATATATTTTTTATAAATCATATTTTTCTGAAATATAGAAAGGACCCAATCTTCTTTGACTTGTTCGTTCTCATTATTTATAACAAATTCTTCTCCTTGGAGATAACCAAGACTAATTGAACTACTTTCTATCATATGACTAGTTTCTTCATAATCACTCTCGTCATATTTATCTTTCAGTATAATCTCGACAATTCCCTTGTTATCTTTCAGGGCTAGATGTAGTACTTCTTCGATCTTCGCCAAGCTCAAAATAATCTAGACTTTCCAAGGTCTCAATAAGCTTGTTATTGTTCCTCTTTTTACATTTGTTTACTTAATAACTTACTTCTCCGCATGCCCAATATTTACAATTATTTTTTCTAGTAGGACAATTAACAGTTTTTCTAAAAATTCCTCAATTTTTAGGCTTGGTTTATTATAATACTTGATTTTATATTTCTCTCTCCTTTGCTTTTTAAAGCTCTTTATCTTATAAAATTTTCTTTTTCTTTTCTTCTCACTTCTCAGGTTCATTTCCCCATTGGTGAGGATTATCCCAACAAGCTAAAAATTATTTTTTTTTCCTTTTTTTTGTTTTGGAGATTAAGACATTGGTCATTGACCCATTTTCCTAAATAAGAGATTCTTATATCAAAGGTATCAATGACATCTGCCTTTTCAAGCCATTTAATGTATTTTTCTTTAATTGTAGAATTGATCAGATTTGATAATTAATCATAAAACATACCTAGATTGGTTTCATTATACCCAATTTTGTAATAATATTAACTAAATTCACCAATATAATTCTTCAGATATCTCATATCCCATAATTTTTTGTTATTAATCTTTCTTTTCCATTCTCTAGCCTTTTTTTCTGAATCAAGTTTTGCTCTAATAAATTCAGTTTTGATTCTTTACACAATTTTTGAACGTAGCAACTGGTATTTCCATCATTCTTAATATATTTTTACCTTCCTCATTTAATGAGTCATACACGTCAGCTGCAGTGCCAGAAAAACTATGTTTGATATAATTTAGAAAATTCCCAGTAGACCATGTGGTATTTAAGTTCAGGACGCTATTCATACCCCTTTTTTAATGCACAAATATTTCTTCTCTATTATAGACTCGATCGATATTTAAGATATATATTATTTGGCTAATTGGGGTAAGGCCAATTTCTTCAAATGACGTGATTTTCATTGGGATAAACCCAAAAGGAAAAGTTGGTTGTACGTCCTGTTGGAACGTATCTGAGTCTCATGAAATGGGTATTTCTTCTAGATGATTCGCCAAGCTCTTCAGGTTAGTGATTACATTATTAACTAGGTTGGACTCAATTTCATCCATATTGAGTTCTTCTTCAATCTCATTGATTTTATCGTCAAATGCTACCTTACCATATTTTTTTATGCAACTTCCTTTTAATCTCTTCTAAAGGAACAACATTAAGATCTTCCAATTTAATTAGGTTCATCAGCTAATATTTCTTCTTCTAACTGGATGTTATTTGTCTCTTCATTATCATTAAATAATACATTTTGTTTTTCAACTATTGCACCGATAATTTTGTTTAATTCTTCTAGATTTTGTTCTTTATCAAGCATATTCTATAATTCCTCAAGATTATACTGCTTATCCTCTATCTTCTTCTCCTTTGTCCACCTTTTCAGATGATTTTTCCATTGATTTTTCTCCTACTTCTCTTTGGATATTTTAATATCATGTAAAGGAAACAGATTTTTGTCTTTTAGGTTTTGAAAAGGATATTTTGCTGAAATGGAGTACTAATACTTAAATCAAATTTTCTACTATATCTGATCTTATGGATTAAAGAAAGATGGATGACACAATTGCTCCTTTATCTCCTTAACTTTAGTCTTAGTTTTGGCTAATTTCATCTTTAATTCTAAAATAATATCAGTGATATAGTTTAATTGCGATGCTACTAAAGTTGTGCCTTCTGGAGTGTGCACAATATATGAATAATTCGGTGCAGGGCAAGTACATAATGGTTTAAGTATTAAATATAGTTAATTAACTTAATTAACTATTAATTATCTTAATTATCTTTGATCACGTCAGGATGACACCAATTGAAAGAGGGACTCGAATAGTACTTATGAGAGAAATTACACATGCACAAAATTTAAATTTTCAAAAGTAAGTTTTCAAAGATTGGGATCAAATATGCAAATATTAAAAATTATGGGTGTTAGATGTGAATTAAATTAGTAGAAATGGATCTGAAAATAGTTTGTATAAACTCTGAGAGTTATTTCTATTAGTTACTGCATAAGTTAAGATACCTTATATTTAGTTTTAGAAACAAAGGGTCCTTAAAAACTAAAGATACCTTTGTTTAATTGTTCCCTCGCATAATTGTTTCTTATATTAGTTCTAAAGAGTAGGCTCTAGTAAGAAATCTGGCCCGATGGCCATCATGATTTTTCTCCCACACAACAGGTTGCCCTAGGGAAGGGAGAAGATAGACAACATCACATAATCTCCTATCAAAGAGCAATTATCTTAGAAGATCAAGTTAATTAGGAAACAAACTCCATTCACCCAAAGAAAGAGTCCTAATGTAATATCTCTAAGATCTCCTATAACCCCTTTATAAGAAAGTTCTTATCAACATCAGGGAAAGACATTCTAAGCCATTTGATTCAATGATACAGCTACATCATTTTCCTTCTCTAACTTAAATTTTAGAGGCTATATTGGGGGGGAGGGGGTAGCTCCTTATCTATAGAGTTGTTTTATAGGACCCTTTGTGGCTAATACTCCTATCACAAGGTCCATTGAAGATGCCCAATGATACTAAATCCTGAGTTGAAACATTTCAATGCCATTTGTAGATACCTTGAAAAGAGTATGACACCACCTAAGAAAAATAACGAGGGAAAGTTGGAAGGAGGAATTGAATCTAACCTTAAGTGACAAACAAACAAATAGTTAGAGAATATGGTGTAGAATGCTTCAGAAGTGGCATCCTGTAACCCGCAATTAGGAGGTGGCCTCCTTAAGGGATTGGCTAATTGTGCTTAAAAGTCAAAATAATTTCTAAAAATTGGCTACATATTTAGTCCCCATTTAGGTGAGAGATGATGTGTTCCTATTGTTCGGGATTAGTATGTGTGAATTTTATACCTCATTCTATCTAAATTTAGCTCATAATAATTGATAAATTAGGTTGTTTATTACTGTTTTGTTGGTTTTAGAGGTAAAGAGAATTATTCAAATGAAAAGATAATGGATCCAAATCATTCTAAGAGAGTTATGTACGTTAACCCAGGTTAACCCTAGTGGGCAAACCGAGATTACCATAAAGTAAGGCCGGGTTTACAAGCACAACAAATGTCAGAAAAACAAGGAAGCGAAGATGAAGATGACACGGGCTGCTTGTGCCATGTGGCATGCCCATACCACCCCTTTTTCTGCCCTTGTTCTTATGTCGAATTCTAGAAACATGACACAACCATGCCAATTTTGTAGACTCAGGGCCTATATAAGTCCACTTCCTCCAATTGTGATGAAGAGGTGTTAAAAGTAGCTTTTCTAGCAGGATTCTTAGGTTTAGCCTAGGGTCTTAAGGAAGATTAGTGTAGATTTAACTTAATCTATAGGAACATTTCAAGATTAATGAAGTGTTAGCTGCAACTTGCTTTCTTTCTCTGTCTTCAACCTTTATTTTTATTCAAGTTCTTACTTTGTTGAGTTTTGATTTACTATTTACTGCCTAAATTTACATGCATTTGCTTGTTGGTTGATTAAAATTAGTGCTTTCCTTCGCTAATCATTCTCTTACTCTCTCATATACTCTTAGTCTTTTCTTTCAAGAATGCAAATTTTAAGCTCTTGTACTCTCCTCCTTTTTAAGGTTTCAAAAGACACTTTCAAAGTTCGAGTTTTTTGATTTAGTTATGGGTTAGCTTATAATTAGCTAGTTAGATTAGTGAGAATAAGTGGAAACTAGCCATAAATTCCACCCCCTTGCTCCTTCAATTGAGATCTAACATCTACTGTTGGATTCTTGAGCTTTTGAGGTACTCCCATCGCTCTCTTTTCTCTTAGCCAGTTAATTCAATATGCTTTGCTCATGAAATTAGATGTTTTGTTAGTTTATTAATGATGCTTGGTATTGATTGTGTTAGTTGTGTTTTGTCTAAGATTACTTTAATTAATTATATTTAGATTATAATTAGTGAGTAGTTAGTTTAATTAATCGTAATTAATCACATTCATTGCTTCCTTATGTTAGATTTAGGTTAAAATAATAAGTGACTTTGATTTCAACACCGTCCCTGAGGACGACAAATTTTTCACCCTACTCTCTAAAAACTAGAGCTGGAAAAGTCTGACCTGACATGATGATTTGACCCGAATTAGACCTTAAGTTACTAAAAAAAATGCGAACCTAATACAAATGGAGCTAATTTCAATTGAAAGTTGACACGATTTGGCTGTTTCGCATGAGAACATATTATTTTTCAATTTAAATAGATCAAAACTATTTTCGAGGCTAACATGAAATTGACCAGCTTTTTAAATAGGTCAACCCGTTCTTCTACCAAAAACTACTCAATAAATTGGCACCGTTATTGGGGATAGTGGTGCAAAATTAAGTCACTCATTGTGAATATGCCCCCTTTTACTTGACTGTATGTGTGAGACCCGCATTTCTATCGTACTTGCTTATCAAATATTATGCCTGTTGGGTTGAAAAATTTTATTTTATTATTCGCCAACCTACAACTACTATATCGCCCAAGTTATTGATCTATTCAACTTTAGATCCCCAAAAATAAATTTCCTAAAGTTGTGTGACAAGGCAAGCCTTCGATTCCTTGAACTCCAACAAAAGCAATTCCCAAATATGATCAGATTGTTGAACCCTGGTAATAGTTCTATAATTTACTAAATCGATCCTTAATATAATCAAAGGGCCAGTAAGCTGACCAACGATTATATTTAGGAACTCGGTTTAAGATTAGAGGACCGGGTATTTGATTATTAATACAATAGGTTGAAGTTTTGTGGTAGAATTAAATCACAAAAAAAAAAAGAAGGGGACTAAATTGCCACACGCGTGAAACCCCCTCCCGAGCCCTCTCTCTCTCCTCTTCTTCTTCTTCTTCCCGTTCCCCTGCTTTGCTTCCCCTGTCCTCCTTCTCCTCCTTCGCTTCCGGCTACAAACGCCGTCGTCGGTCGCCGGCCTTGAGCCAGTCGACCCCCCCATGAGCTGCTCCTCCTTCCCCCTCTGCGTGAAGCCCCCGACCGCCCCTCTCTCCCCTGTTCCTCGCCTCCTCGTTCGTTTCTCCTCCTTCCACGCACCACCACCGGCCGAACACCGGCGAATTCGGCGCATGCAAGGTGATTTCGAACTCCTCCTTCACCTATAAATTGC
Organism: Carnegiea gigantea; assembly: GCA_029747015.1. Classification (NCBI taxonomy): domain Eukaryota; kingdom Viridiplantae; phylum Streptophyta; class Magnoliopsida; order Caryophyllales; family Cactaceae; genus Carnegiea; species Carnegiea gigantea. Next base: position 55,135 of record JAKOGI010002093.1, read on the forward strand.
ATTCTTGACCTAGATTCTTCCTATTTGTGTTTAATTTCTCAAAAATTACAAGTTAGGGTTTTGGGTTTAGAAGTGGTCGAGCCTTGCGCGAAGAGCAGAGGGGATACTGAGCTTTGAGAGTTCGAAATTAGCTTCAATCCAGTCAGTTTGCACGCCTATAGCTTGAATTCGAGGTGGGTGGACCTTTAATCCCTCCTATTTTAAGGATTTCGAATGGTAGTTATATGAATCAGTTTACTGAATTGGTAGATTGGATTGTTATTGTATGAATTCGATTATATGTGTGGACAAGCAAATGAATTAGACACTGCTATGTTAGGACAGAACCAATATATTCTTGAAAGGTTGTTAGATGCTTTAAAATGGAATTTTCGATGAATCTAGCTTACATTATTGCTAATCATAGCATTTAAGTTAGAAACGAAGTTGTTTTTATGATTTAGCAACCCTATTACGTTTATACGAAACTTTCAAGTTAGAATCAAAGTCGTTTTATGATTAGGCAACCTTATTATGTTTATAAAGAGCCTTTTTAGTTAAAGACGAAGTCGCTTTACGAATTAGTAAGCTTATTGTGTTTATGCGAAGCATTCAAGTTAGAAACTAAGTCGCTTTACGATTTAGTAAACGTATTACGTTTATAAGAAACTTTTATGTTTAAAGTGAAGTCGTTCTACAAGTTAATGAACGTATTACGTTTATACGAAACTTTTAAGTCAATAATGGAGTCGTTTTACAAACTAGCAAACGTTTTACGTCTATAGGAAGTTCTTAAGTTAAAAACGAGGTCATTTTGCAAGTTAGTAGTCGTAATACATTTATATGAAGCTTTGAAGTTAGGAACGAAATCGTTTTAAGACTTAACAAGCTTATTACGTTTTAAGAAGCTTTGAAGTTGCAAAGGAAGTCGATTTATGTGTTAATAGACTTATAACGTTTATGAGAAGCCTTAAGCTTCGAACTTAGTTTGAATTAAGCATTAACTAAACACGTTATGTTTCAAACGAGTTGCGATTTACGATTTAGCATACATATTACATTTCAAGGAGGCTTTTAGCTAAAAAGCGAAGTCGTTTTATGAGTTAGCAATCGTTTTACGTTATTAAGAAGTTTTTGAGTTGAAAACGAGATCGTTTTACGATTTAGCAACCCTATTATATTTATACGAAGCATTTAAGTTGGAATTAAGTCGTTTTACGATTTAATAAACCCTTCTATGTTTGTAAGAAGTTTTTAAGTTACTTAAAACCGACTTACGTGTTAACAGATCTTATTTTATTTATAAGAAGCTTGTAAGTTCAGGACGAAAGTCGTTTTACAAACTAACATACGTATTACGTTATTAAGAAGCTTTTAAGTTGAAAACGAAATCGTTTTACGGTTTAGTAAACTTATTGCGTTCATACGAAGCATTCGAGTTAGAAAATAAGTCGTTTTACGATTTGGTAAACGTGTTACCTTTATAAGAAACCTTTAAGTTTAAAGTAAAGTCGTTTTAAGTATTAACCAACTTATTGCCCTTATAAGAAGCTTTTAAGTCTAAAAGGAGATCGTTTTACGAGTTAATTAACGTATTACGTTTATACGAAACTTCTAAATTAGAAACGAAGTCGTTTTACGAATTCGTAAACGTATTTTACAAGTTAGTTTATACGTTAGCAAATTTAATTCGATTATGAAAAGCTTTTAAACCATTCACGAAATCGATTTATGAGATTAGTAAACTTGGCTTGTATCATGTTCATCGCTTGTGTTTGAAAGATTACATTGAGCGTTAAAAGGGCAACTGAAGGTGATTATTTACGAATCCTAGCTTTCAAGTGCACGCTAGTAACTACCAAGTTTTGAATCGTGAGTTAGTACACTCACCATGTTTCTAAGAGGCCTTTCTTGTTATTTGCCTAAAGCTAAAGTCGTAAGGAAATTATGTTTTCATGTTTTAAGTTCATAAAACTTATATATGAATACGTATAAGTATGTTTGTCTACGAAGTATGTATGTATATTATGTTTTTATATTTTAAGTTCATAAAACCTATATATGAATACGTATAAGCATGTTTATCTACTAAGTATGAATGTATATGAATTTCATAAGTTCCTAAGACGTATATATGAACCAATATGAGTATGTATGTGAACGTATGGTTATGCTTATGTCTATGTGTACGTAGAGGAGCTACTCTAGAAACTTTAAGCTTAAGTCTGAGACCCAGGGATGGTGGCTTAGTTCCCGCCTGGTATCACATATGTTACGTTATGATAGATTCAGGGATGGTGGTTTGATTCCCGCCTGAAGTCTAAGTATGAAATTACGTCTCAGCATAGTATGATGTCTGTCCGGATAGGCGTATGTTGCTGCTCGAGTTTGGCCGACTCGGGATGGCAGTAACAAAGTACCTCTAAGAGTCTAGTCTCCTCATCTACGTGATTATATTACTACGTATGATTCCGGTAAGTGAAACTTATGCGTAAAACCCCTTTTATGCTATGTTTCCGGATTTGCGTAACTTTATTATGTTAAGTCAATGCATTATGGTTTCTTCTAAAAGTTGAGCCTTTTGGTATGATTATTCCTTCACTCGGTTTATGATTTGAATATGATGTATTATGTGAAAGCTCTTCAACTAAAATGAATTACGAAAGGCTTGCGTAAGTTAATATGTATTTTAAGTATGTTTTGGGAGAGAGGGTTTACTCACTGAGCGGTGGTTGCTCATCCCCATTACTTTTCCCCTTTTTCCCCAGATCTATAGGTATGTGACTGATGCGTGGAGTGCAACAAGGGTGGACTTGCTTGGTTTGATTGTGACGTGAATATGTAATATTGATTATGTTTGTAAGGTTATGTAATTATTTAACTTCTTGTGAGGTTTATGAAAAATAGAAAGCTCTGTATACTCCGGGCGTGTGGCCCGTAGAGTTGTGGACTCCGGCGTGTAGCTGTTGAGATGTTAGTGTTATATAGTACCATTATGTATTGCAGGGTTATTATGTAAGACTTTAAGCCTGGGAAATGATCAGTTTTTAGGGGAAACTCTGGCCGTTTTGCCCCAGAAATTAAGAAAATTCTAGCATTTCTAGCCCTGGGGTTAAACTCAAGGCCCAATTAGGTTATAGTGGCTTAAGTTTTAAACTTTGAGTCTCTCTTATGTTATGTTTCAAATAGGTTTAAGCAAGTTGCCTTAACAGTCTTTCCCCAGGGGAAGGCTGTGGCGTGTAACACGACCCGCCTGAGGTCGGGGGTGTTACAGTATGCTAGTGTAGTTTCTTTTATTGTTGCTTTATTTTTTCTTTTGAGTTATAAAGTAGCTACTAAGTTTGATGATATTGGAAAATACGAAAAAAAATTAAAAAATGTGAAAAATTCAAAGAAATTGAAAAAATGAAAAACCCAAAAATCGTGGCTCATTTCATGCAAATGATGTGCTTGGGGATTTTGTGGCCTACTGTGATCAATGTTAAGCCTAAATCCACTAAACTTGATGAGCCCACTCTTAAAAAAGTGAAACTCGACCTACCACATTCATTGAGGGATCACTTCTGTCCTACCAAACTTCCCAAAGATCTTGTTTTAAAATCCACTCTATCCCTAGTAATGTGTAATTTGAGCTTAAACCAGATTGTGTTGGCATGCTTCCTAAATTTACTGGTTTTGAAGATTCTTATTTATTTATTCATGAGTTTGAGGAGGTGTAGTAGTTAATTCACATTCCTAGAGTACCTAACGATGTTATGATAATGGAATTCATTCCTAATCAACATTCTTAGAGTACCTAACAATGTTGTAAGGATGAAATTCATTCTCTTTGCTTCAAAAGATGATGTTAAGGGGTGAATGTATGTTCTTAAGATCGGTTCTATAAATATTGGGATTCCTTTGTTGATATCTTCCTTAAGAAGTACTTTCCCACTACTAAGACAATTAGCCTTCGAAATGAAATTCTTTCTTTCGTCCAAGTTGGACATGAGCCTTTTTGAAAGTGTATGAATAGGTCTAAAGAGTTGCTAACTCAATGCCCTTACCATGGTCTAGAGAAATGAAACTTATGCTAGATTGATTATGAGGGGTTGGATTTGTATACTAAGACTATGGTTGAATCTATGTACAGGCGAGAGTTTCTTTATGAGAAGGCCAATGTTACTTAGGATTTTCTTGAGAATTCACACATATGAGTGGGAGATAATTAGGGAGGCCCCTTTGGCTCTTTGACTTCTATTGCTAATAGGGGCAAGTAACCTAATGATATTGGTGTCTATGGGGAGATCATGAATAAATTCCAATAGTCAACTTCAATTTTCTTCTGTTCATCCCTTTCAATTTTAAAATTATGTTTGCTTTTCCTGTGTTTCTGAGAATTTCTCGGGCCATGGTGTTAGCTCTTGGCTTCCCTCTCATGATCAATTTTCTTATGAGGATGTGAATGACCCTTCCTAGTCACTATTTCCTCCTTTTGATGCTTGCATATCTAGGAGTAATCTAAGCAGTAATACAGTTATTGATATTCATCCACCAGGTCCTTTAGCTTCCTTTGGAGAGTTCGATGAGAGTGAGAAATTAGTAGCCAAATCAAGTTGGGATATTGACCATGTTGTGGATTTCAATAGTATCTTGGTTAAAGAGGAACATTTTTGAGAGGAGTCGTATGATGTGGAGATTGTTAAGGTTAGGCCTTGTGATGTGGAACTTGTTGATCCCATCTCTAATTGAGTCTCCTATTGAGCTCATCCTCAGCTCTATTATCTTAGTCCATCTCACTCCTATATTTATTTCATTCTTTTATCGATCCCTCCATTTCAACCTTATTTGAGCTGAAGACTTGTGTGATAGATGCCTTTAATTTAGATGGGACTCATGGGCTTAATATGGCTAGAGGATTTTAGGATTGGGTACAGGATTTAGGATTCATGCCTACGTTTTGCATTCTTGCTGCATCTAGAACTTCTACGCCCTTTTTCTCTACATTGAGTGGTGTTGGTCATACATATAATTCTTATGATTGGGCCCAGAGTTTTGATAAGCTCAAGAGAGCTATAACTTCTATTCAAGTAACATGCTTTCTTGGGAACATCCTCGTTATTACTAGTGGTTTTTGCTTTTAGAATCATTTAAGTTCATTTAATAAGTTACTTTAGGCTTTGATGAGGATTGATATAAGTGGCAACATGATGGTGAAATAGAGTGGATGACGCTCCTCAAGCCTTACCCTAGCACCATCTTAGATAGGCATAGTTCGAATACAATTGGTACCCAACCTAGTATATCTGTTGTAACTCTTCTCCCTTCTTCTTATCTTCTTTCTCTTTCTTTTTTATTTAGTTCTGGATATTACGTTACGATTTTATTGGTGATTAATTTTGAGGTGAAACTTGGGACATTGTTAAGCTGATTGATGGCTAAGATCACCATTATACGTTTTGTGTGTACTTTTTATGTTTTGTTGTTAGTTGTGTTTTTGATTTTGTATATACTTGTTGTTGGTGTTCGTGTGCTTTGCTATGTGGTTATGTGGTTGTGTTGTGGGGTTTTTTTTAATATATGTGTTCCATGTTGATGCTTGTGAGTCATCTTTTTTCCTTTTGGTTTTCATTTTGTATATCCTCATTCTTCTTATCTTTGGTCTCTTGGTTTTGTATATGTGTAGTGTTGAGGCCTTTGTGTGGATATTGTATGTTTTGTGGTTGATTATGACTCCTTGGCTCCTAATAAGGACACTGTAAGATTTAGGTATTGGGGTAGGGAAGTCATATACTAATTTATCCATATTTTTGTGAAGTATAAAATTTTTTTCTATGGTTTTATTTCTTAGATTTAGGGTTTTTTTGTCGTTTTGATTGGTTTGTGATCTGTAATGACTTGGCTACTAACTTGTATATAGGTAGAATATGTGTGATGGAACACCTTGTTTATGATGTATTTTTCGTTTTTTCGTAATAACTCCATCTCACATGTGGAATATTATGCTTACTGTGTACACTTAAAACAATAAAACTTAGTGTTAGTTTGTTGAAACTTGGGTTTGAGGATACTCTACTGATAAGTGCCGAAAATATCCATCATTTGAGGGTCTTTTGATAGCATGTTCTAGGAGATTGTGTGTTTAAGCGAATGATTTACTCCCTTTTTTATTTTTTGCTCAGGTATGCTTCTTTGATACATTTTTTTGCAGGTTTTAACGCCTTTTGATCTAGACATTGGCCCTCATTTGGGCACATTTTGACTCGCCACGATGGTTACCCCATCCCATATACCCATCGGGGAAAGAGCAAAGAGGATCTCAGAGTCAATAGTCACTACGGATGGCCCGAGGTGGTCCCCATAGTCCGTGGTGAGTTGAAAATCATGAGCCTCTTCACTTTCCTTCATTGTGTGGATGAGAATACTCGAGTAAGGTGTCCTCTGCTGAAAGAAAGGGCACCCCCCACTCATTCTATCACTTATCTCTCTTATTAGTTTAGAATTTTCTAATCATTATGAAGCAAAAGAGGATTTGAAGGAAGAAATCGGTAGGTGGATGCTTAAAGATTGAAAGATCATAGAAGAACCTTAAAGATTACTAAGCATAATCTTCCTTTTGTTTCGTCTTAAACTCTTGTTTATTTGATTGAGATGATGTTTAATTCAAGCATGAATGAGTAGTTTACTTTAATCTAGGGATTTGCTTGCTAAAACATTGATGTTGGACCTCTAATTTATTACTTGTGCTTAATCTATCTTGGAATATTGTTATTCTATCTTGTGATTAAATTTATGTGAGTGAGTTTGGCTAAATTTGTTTGCATATGTTAGACCATTAAGTGAAGTACCAAAAGAAGAAACTCACTATTAGACTAACAAGATTGAACTTGATTTAGTAATTCTTGAATGAGAGTTGCATGTCAGGGGGAGACATTAGCAATCAAAACCTATAACCTAGACTAAAGCAAGGACATTTGAAAGAATCGTAATTAGATTAGTGTAGGCAATTCAGTTTACTTCGAAATAAAAGATTGAATTAAGTTAGATTGCATTCCTTTGCATCATCGAAACTAGAAAAGAGAACATGCTAAATTCAAGGATCCAACTCTTTGCTAGGTAAAACAAATCCCTAGATGCTTTTCTTTGATTGAATCTAAGAACTTGTCGTTTAATAGTCAATTAGCGTAGTCGATACAACCGATTAAAAACTTGTTTTCTTAGCATTTTTAATGAGCAAAACTCAATAGGTTGCTTTGCTCCCTGAGGACATATTTAATCCAGACTATAACACCCATATCCTTGTAGGACATGTCAAGTTTTTGGCATTGTCGGGGCCCAATTTATCAAATATTGAGTTAAACCTAGAGAATTGACGAAGCATTTTTGTTTTCTTTTTTTTTTTTAACTTTTTGATTGCTTTGGTAGTATTTGTGTTGGTGCTTATAGGAGATTTTTTCCTTTTATGTGAAGTCCATTTCCGTACGAACCCAATCCCGAGGTTGAAAGGACTTTTTGTTTAAGGAGGAAGAAGCAAAGGGTAGAGAAGAAAAGTCGCATGGCCCTTGATAGCTCGCATACAATGGCTGATGGCATGGGAGACTGGAGGACATTCCGGGGTTTCATTACCTCAGGAGTCCAAGGCATTACTTCTAGTATTGGCCGACCAACTAGGGAAGCTCATAATTGTGAGCTTAAACTGGCACTTATCTCCATGGTTCAGCTACCACAGTTTGGTGATGCTCCAATGGAAGACCCTAATCTACACCTCTTGGTCTTTTTAGAGGTATGTGATACAATAAAGCTCAATGGAGTTTCTACTAATGTCATTCACCTTCACTTATTCCCTTTTCGCTAAAGGATAAGGCACAAGCATGGCTCTATTCATTGCGTCCTGGGTCCATCACAACTTGGGATGAGCTCACTAGGGCCTTTCTTGCCAAATTCTTCCTACCTCGCAAGACGGTAAGCTTGAGGAACCAAATAACTACCTTTACTCAAAGGGACTATGAGACACTTTACAGAGGATATGAGCGATTCAAAGACTTACTGCACTTGTGTCCTCACCATGGGCTCCAAAAACGGATGATCGTGCAAATTTTCTACAATGGCATTACTCAATCCGTACGATCTACCATTGGTGCAGCAGCGGGTGGCATTTTGATGAACAAAACAGATGATGAGGCCTGCAATTTAGTTGAGCAAATGGCACCCAATAACTTCCAATGCTCCAATGCGAGATGTCAACCCAAATGGGTTGGATGTAGGCTTGAAGTAGATGCACTTACTTTACTTTCTGCTAAAGTAGATGCTATGACCCAAAGATTAGATCGTTTGAATGCTAATGCCATAAATTCAATGCCCCCCCATGTGTAATTTGTGGTTCAATTGACCATTTGACTATAAATTGCCAAGATGGGAGTTTTTTTGCCCATGGCACTAGTGACCAAGTCAATTATGTCAACTACAACCTGAGACTGACCAATGACCATTATTCCAATACCATAAATTCGGGTTGGAGGAATCACCTAAATTTCTCATATAGGTCTAACCATCCCAACATGCCCCAAATGAATGCTAGACCACTCTCTGGGTTGTGACCTCTCTTTCCTTGACAAGCTCCCCAAAAGTCTAACTTAGAGGCTACTATGGAGAGTTTGCTTATGACACAACAAAAGCAAGATGAGTACATAACATAATTAGCCTCTAAGGTTGATGTGCATACTACTCATAATAAAATATTGGAAATCTAAATTGCCCAACAAACTAGCTCTTCGTCTACACTCGCAGGAAGACTTCCTAGTAAGCTTGAACCTAACCCTAGAGACCAATGTAATGCCATGATTTTGAGGGGGGCAAATAACTTGAGGGGCCTAAAGGGGTTCGTGATGATGTGAGTTTACATGATGAGGAGAATGTTGCTAAAAAAGAGGTGCCTAATCCCTCAAGTAATGTGCATGATAATGCTATGAAGGATACTAATGAGATTCCTAAAGACCCTAAGCATACATCCCCAAAACTCTACACTCTGTTTTCGCCTTTTCCTGAAAGAATGGGCTAAGCTTGATTTACAATTCGAGAAGTTTTTAGAGGTCTTAAAGAAACTCTACATTAATATTCCATACACCGATGCTTTCTCTCAAATACCTTCCTATGCTAAGTTTTTAAAAGAGATTTTGTCTAGTAAAAGAAAGCTAGGGGAGCATAAGTGTGTAGCCTTGACTAAAGAATGTACTGCCGCGATCCAAAATAAGCTTCCCGCTAAGCTTAAGGATCCATATAGCTTCTTCATCCCTTGTTTGCTAGGGAATTTGTGTATTGACTATGCTTTGTGTGATTTGGGCTCGAGCGTGAGCTTAATGCCGCTTTCGATGTGTGAGAAGCTTGACGTAGCAGAAATGAGATCCACTACTATCTCCTACAATTGGCGGACCATTCTGTAAAATACCCTATGAGTGTTTTAGAGGATGTTCCCATTGAGGTGGGAGATTTATATATGCTGGTTGATCTTGTTATGATACTTCAAATGGGAGAGGATACGTGCACCCCCATCATTCTTGGAGGCCTTTCTTGGCCACCATTGGGTGCTGTATTGATGTGAAGAATTGTAAATTGTCCTTTGATATAGGGGGTGATCATATGGAGTTTAATTTGTTTAAAGTTTCTAAATCCCTTCTATTTCTGATGAGTGCAATAGAAATAATGTTATTGATAATTTGGTAATGGAAGAAGTCACTAACCATGTTTTTAGTGACACTCTTGAGCATTGTATGCGAAATGATGATACTTCAAAGGATGAGAATCTCGAAGTTGCCATATGTGCTCCCTTCTTGGAAGCCTCTCCACAAGTTCCATCTTCCCTTATAAAAGTAGAAGAAATCGCAAGTGATAAGCCGTCATATGATGAGGAGCATGGCCCCAAGGTAGAATTGAAACCTCTCGCTTCTTCTTTGAGGTCTGAATTCCTTGGCCCAAACTCTACATACCTTGTGATTGTTAATGATAATCTGAGTGCCTCTCAAATTGACTCTTTACTTAGAGTGCTTAGGTTGCATCATAAGACCATGGGATATATTACTAATGACTTAAAAGGAATTCACCATTCTATGTGCATGCATCACATTTTGATAGAAGATGACCATAAACTCTCAATTGAGCACCAAGGTAGGTAAAACCTTAACATGAAAGAGGTGGATAAGAAGAAAATTTTGAAATTGCTTAAGGCCGGCATTAGCTGCCCTATCTCTGATAGTAAATAGGTAAGCCTGGTCCATATTGTGCCTAAGAAAGGAGGGATGATAGTTGTAAAAGGTGAGAATAATGAAATGATTTCCACTAGGACAGTCATGGGTTGGCGCATGTGCATTGACTATAGGAAATTAAACAAGGTCGTCCATAAGGACATTTTCCCCCTTCCTTCATTGACCAAATACTTAAGAGGTTGGCTAAGAACTTCTATTTTTGCTATCTAGATAGGTATTTGGGGGTTTTTCCAAATCTCTGTCCACCTAGTGACCAAGATAAGACCACATTTATTTGTCCATATGGGACATTTGCATATAGGAGGATGCTATTTGGGTTATGTAATGGCCTCATCACCTTTCAACATTGCATGATGGCCATTTTCTATAATTTTACTGAGGACACTATGGAGGTATTCATGGATGGTTTTTCTGTGTATGGAACATCTTTTGATCATTGCTTGTATAATCTGTTCAAAGTATTACAAAGATGTGCAGATACGAATTTAGTATTGAATTGGAAAAAGTATCATTTTATAGTACAAGATGGGATTGTCTTAGGGCATGTTGTTTCTAACAAAGACATTGAGGTTGACAAAGTAAAGGTGGAGGTGATTGAGAAATTCCCACCACATTCTACGAAGGGTGCGAGAAGTTTTCTTGAACATGTCATTTTCTACCGATAGTTCATTAAGGATTTTTCAAAATTGCAAAACCTCTCACCCTATTACTTATCAAGGTTGTGCCTATTGCCCTTAATGAAGAGTGTTTGAGTGCTTTTCTCATATTAAAAGAGGCACTAGCTTCGGTTGGTGATGCAAGCCCTGAATTAGGGGCTTCCTTTTAAGGTGATGTCCGATGCCAGTGATTTTGCATTAGAAGCCATTTAAGGGAAAAGGAAGGACAACAAGCCATAAGCCATTTACTATGTGACCCAAACTCTTGATGTGGCTCAAGTGAATTATGCCACCATTGAGAATGAATTTTAATAGCTGTATTTTTGTTGGAAAAATTCTGATCGTACTTCATCAATTCCAAGGTCATAGTTTTCACTGATCATGACACATTGGAGCACCTATTGAAGAAGTTCCATTCGAAGCCCCACCTCATTCGATGGGTTCTCCTTGAAGAATTTGATTTGGAGATTTGACATAAGGCTGGGCTAGAGAATGTGGTTGCCGATCACTTATCCAGCTTGAGCCCCAAGCTCACTCTTATTGAAGAGCTCTCATTGGATGACTTATTTTTGGAAGTCCAACTCCTTGTCATTTCTCACCAAGACCACTCCATGGTATGCTGATTTGGTGAACTATAAAGTTTGTGGAGTGGTGCCTTCTAGGTTGTCTTATCCACAAAAGAAAAATTTCATAGCCAATGCTAAGTATTATGTGTGGGAGGAACATCTACTTTACAAGCCATGATGAGATGGTATCTATCGAAGATATTTGTCAGAAAATGAGGTCCATAGTGTCCTCCACCATTGCCATGCTTTAACTTATGGTGGACACTTTCGTCCGGACAAGACTATTGTCAATGTTCTTTAGCGGCGTTCTATTGGCCCACACTATTCAAGGATGTAAGGAAATTTGTGTTTACATGTGATCGGTGCCAATGAATAGAGAATATTTTCAAGTGGCATGAGATGCCTCAAAGGGGAATTCTTAAGTGTAGCCCTTAGCCTAATATTTCCACTACTACTTGTTCAAAAGATCCTAAATTTTTGTCCCCTTTGACTTTTATCAAATGGTGCCATTATACTAGGATAATTTATGTAGGGCATTGTCTTAAAGCATACAATCACAAGCTAAATTGTCTCAACACAAATGATGAAATCGTTTTAGAGGAAAAAATAAAACTTGTTTTTGAAACCGAGGACAAGGGAAATCATCTTTCCCTAAGAGGAATTAAGTTAATCTTGTATTTGACAGATTGAGCAATAAATAATTAGCAAGATTATCAGTTAATTAAATTGAAAATAACTTAATTAACCCACTTTAAGCAAATGTAGTAATTCACTTTTGTTAAGGACAAAAAAATATAGCTAGATATTGATCAACTGAGGATCAAATTAGTTCAACAATTTATATCATGTTTTTCCTATTATAAAACTGGATAAAATCTAAGATTTAATTTCAAATGGACAAATATCCAAGTTCCAAATTAATGCAATTGATTATTGTGTCATAAATTCATTTGAAACTTAGTTTATTTTGTGGAAATTTTATGACTCTGACAAGGGCCTATTTCTGACATATCTATCAATGTCCTTGATGATCACTGTACCCAAGGATCTTGCATATTAGTTACTTGTAACATTTAGGCACATAAGAGTATTTTAAGCAACTACATCAACATGATAAAATAATCTTTTAGCTATAACAAATGGTGCTTACAGTCAAAACATATAACATTATCTAAACCACATAATCACATCACATTGGGGAGACTTTTCAAAAAGCTTAGAAGAAACAAGAGAGTTCTGCTGAAAAAGGAAAATGCAAGTGTGAGGAGGGCTGTGAAATGTTGAAATCACAAGCTCTTTATTTATAACCTTAAACCTCAAAAAAATTTGAAATTGCAAGCTATAACTTTTATTTGAGAAGGTAATTATTGAAAGTACTTGGGGAATTGTATAAGGAAAGACTTCAATAGTGCACATGAATGATTGAAAAGACAGTTTTATTAGCAGTAAAAATTTGTAAAATTACAATTCATAAAGAAAACAAGATACCCAGAGCGCAAAAAGTAAGAGATCAATGGGCCAAGAATGACCCAAGTTAGCTCAAGCAAGAACACTGTGAAATCTCATATGCCAAGAACATCACCACTAGAATTAGAGCTCCTATTCCTTGTAGAGATCATGCATTGTAATCCTTTTTTCACTTTCATGTTCTTTCCTCTACCTTTCAGCCTAGCAATTACCCTTTTTGGCCATTGCTTCCCCTTGCTCTGCTTCTTAACTTTTAGGCTGATCTCCTCTGTTTTGGGTAGAAACTCCACAACCCCTTTTCCCCCTCTTTTCTACCCCTCTTAAGAGTAGACAGTCCCACTGAGGCTTTCATATCGTTTCAATGCTCCTATAATTCCTTCAATGAAGGGCATAAGGATATCCTTCTCATTAGAAGCCTTTATTTTGTCTAAGGTCTCATCAACCTTAGTAGCTCCATGGTGACCTCCACCAAAGGCTTCTAACAAGGCCTTTGGCGATTTGGTTATATCCCTCAATAAAAGGGCTTGCTTTATAGGGTAGGAAGAACAATGACAAGGAGAGGAGAAGTATGAGTGTAGGGAGGCCATAGGACATGAGTCAGAAGCTAAGCATTAACGAGGTCTCGATAGGCGTGAAAGGAAAACGATAGACGCAGGGCACTTAATCCTTCAGTCCTCATAGAGGTCCAAATACTTGGCTACAATACACAGAGTGAGATGCCTCACAATGTTGTCGAAAAGCTTGCCGTTACATAGGGGCAACATAGGAAGATAAATTTCCCACATGACCAGGGTAAACCAAGCCATGAATCAAGATCAGTCTCCCATCAAGTTGGTGGTCCGCTACTACTACATGGTCTCTCTGCATTGGTCACCTCATAAACCTGGACCTAGAACATTGTGGTCACTTCTCTCTTACCCTTCCTGTATTAGAATGTAGAACTAATCCTAGATAGTACTGTTAGAAAGCCATTATCTTAAGGGCATGGGTTCAACGGTTGAATGAGGGGAGGACCTGAGGATACTACATGAATATCTAGTGATAAAATTTTTAGCTGTAAGTAAAGATGAAAATTTGAAAGGAAAGCAAGGAAAAAAATAAGAAGCTCAAACAAAAGGGAATGAGAAGATTGAACTCGGTAAAACTTCAAGAATGCACAAGGAATATTTATGCTCATAATTGAGGAAAAGTAACCCTTGTTTTAGAGAGAAGAATCCCTAATGAGGTCTGACTTGCAATAAGAAAGTTTGGAAAAATGGAGTAAACTTATGGTTACTAGCATGTGAAATTAGTAACAGGTTGAGAAACCACATCATTTTTAAGGCAATTTAACTGTAAAAACATGGAGGCCAAACGATCTTAGGAAAAAGAAAATCTAATATCCAAATGTAAAAATTTCCAAAAAGAATGGATTAAAATTTGATTAGACATTAATTTCCAGAATAATGGATTAAAATTAAATTGGAAATTGATTTCTAGAAATTTAATCAAAATCTCTTTCAATACAAGAAAGACCTTCGGCCATGGTCTATTTCATCGCCCAAACCCTAATTTTGATGCTTTTGACAACGGCCGACGAAAATGATTTTGTCACGAGTTCGTCCTCATATACGAACCACCCAAACTAAGGGCCGCAAATTAGACCTTGTCGCCCATATTGGCACAAGTGGGCCACCTTTCTTATGATTAGGGCTAGGAAATTTGTTGTGGTCTTGTATGTTTTTTGGCCACAAAGTTTAAGTATGGCGTACAAAACTCAAAGGGCCACGAAGGTCCTTGTCGCTCAGTCCTATATCTATGTGCTGAACACGATTCTTTTTCTTAAGGTAATTTTTACATAATTTTTTTTGGGGATTTACTCATTAGGCGATGCACTGTAAATTCGTGTTCTTTTTCTTTTTGATTGAGAGAAGTCCCGTTCATGATTTTTTTTTTTTTTTTTTTGGGTTTCACCGATAGAGTAATCTTTTCCAAGTAGTCATGGATGAATTGAAAATTAGCAAAGAAAAATTAAATTAATAACAAATATTTACAATTCACAAACCATAATTCTGCCAATTCTCATGTCACAAACATAAATGCCCCACATAGCACAAAATACAAGCTAGTCATTGCCCTCAAACAAAATAAACTAGTAAGTCAATTCAATACCGAAAACCATGGTGGTTCGGATTTTCTTAGTTGTGTAAAGAGGTAGCTCATCTATCTTATATGTTGCAACTCCTTTTAAGAACCTTGAGCACCTTCCATTGATTTTTTGCAAATAGTTGTGTAATCTTATAAGTATAGGAGATTCCGATATCTAAAAAGAGGAAATAGAAAAGGGCAAAAGTTAAAAGAAAAATTATGCACACGTCATCTGTTATATACCAGCTTGTTAGAAAACAAGATTATAAGTCAAATTCATCATTAATTTAGAAAACATGCAAGGAAGTTCATGCCTTTGAATACTCTACGTACAAGCCAAACCACTCCAAAAACGATAATGCTGGCATTGCACTTCATAAAATAATAACTAAGTCATTATGGACAACATAGTATGTTTATCGATTGACTCTAGTGTCAAAATTCTAAAGGTTATACATAAATACAAAGAGAATAGAATATTGAAACTAAACAAGAGCCCCTCCCCCAATAGTCAAAATTTAGTTTTGGGTATGATTAAATCACGATCATCATGATTCCAAAGATATTTAAGCTAGTAGAGTTACATTGAAGATGTTATCACTAGTAGCAACATGAAATAGACGTCGAACTAGACCCAAACGGAGAAGATACCCTTTACGTCGAATGAGATGTAACTGCTTCCCGAACGGAAACTTAACATAGAAGTGGCATATTAACAACGTTCATTACAGTGCTCCAAACAAGTTTCCGTTGATCCAAATAGAGAAGACGCTACCTTCGGGCAACAACAGTACAGGAAACAAGTCACCTACATCTAGAGCTGGGTAATAGATTAGGTCGGATCGGGTTCGTATCCATGTCAAACTTAAACGGGTTAAGAATTCCCTAACTTGAACCTAACCCGTTTATTAAACGGGTTGAAAAACCTTGACCTATGCCCATTTAGTTTTTAAACGGGTTAACCTGCTTGATCCGTTTAAGATAGACAGGCCGAGTTCAGTCGCCTAATTATTCATTTACGTATTTAACATTTTCAACTAGTACGTAATTACATTAAAACTTCCGCGATTCATCCTAATTCACAATTTCTAAATTTTTGTATTCTTAATTATATAATAAAAAGGTAAACGGATAAATGTCAAATGAAAAAATGAGTTGATTTATTTAACCCATTTAATTAAACGGGTTAAATAGGTACTTTTTCGTGTCGAGAATCTCAACTTGAACCTAACCCATTTAATTAAACGGGTTGGATGTGTCAACCCATTTAATTAAACAGGTTGAAACTTTATACCCAAATCCGCTGAATTTCGTTTCAATTTCGGGTCGGTAATCGTGTCCGGTCAACTTTTCCCAACTCTACCTACATCAAAGCCTTAAGGCTTCTAACATTGAGCAGAAACCTTTTACTTCATAGTTCACACCCTAATGGAGCTTTTCACATTATTTAAAAAAGCACAAGTGAACATGACACATAATTACATACAATTAGGAATAACCAAACCAGCCAAATGGTGCAACAAATTAACAGTAACATAGCAGAAAGGATTTATACCCACTGACTCCCCCCTTCTATGCTTGTTTTCTATCATGAAATCTTGCCACAGCTCAGCAAAAATTCAATCAAGAAACCTCTTGACGTTATGTCCAAGTTCACACCAACTAAAAGACATCATTATTCCGATGAAATTTCCGACCGAAAAAGTAGATTTTTTGGTCGGAATATGAATTTTTCAACGGAATTTCCAACCGCCGGAGGACGTCGGAATATAGCTCATCGGAAAGTCTTTATGAGGGATTAACACAATCCGTTGGAGAATTTTCCGACCAAAAAATTCCGTTGACCGCCGACAGAATCACATTGGCCGTCGAAATTTTAAAATTTTAAAATTTGTAAAAAATTCGTTGGAATTTTTGTCGGAAATCCATTGGAAATCCATCGATGTATTTAAGTTTTATTTAAAAAAATATGAAAAAATATAATACCCAACTATAAAAACAATGTCCAATGTATCTAATACATAATAAATTATCATTATTAACGTTAAATTGATATTAACATTAAATTCTGCTTAATTAATAAAAAAATTATATTCTTTAACAACATATTAAAGTACAAAATTGAGAATAAATTATCAATAAAAAACTAACATCAACGTATCAAACTAACTATATAAGCTATCAAATTTGATTAATTATATACAAACTAACTATACAAATTATTGAACTCAATGTCTATACTTAATTCACTACAAATTTGTACAAATTACATACGAGAAAACCTTCTCAATAAATCGACAACAAATGACAATAGGAGGAGGTGACGGCGTTGGGGTGGCGGCGAGCGGCGATGGCAAGGGGCAGTAATGCATTGCTCTCTATCTCTCTCTCACACTCTCTCTATTTTTGTAAAACGAGCACCGAAAAATGAAGCTTGGGGCGAAACTTATAAGAGAAATTCCGACGGAACATTCCATATGAATAAAAGAGTAATTTTTCCTGACGGAAGTCCGACGGATTTTTCAATCAGAATGTTAAAAAAATTTTGAATTTTCCTTCCATTCGACTCGGGGCTATAAAAACTTTTTTGAATTTTTTTTAATATTTTCCGGTGGAATTTTGTCGGAAATCCGGTGGAATTCTGTCGAAAAATCCATCGGAATTTCAGTGAATATGTCGGAATCCGTCGAAATTCCATAGGAGATTCTAACGGACCTGTTTTCTATCGGAATAAGGCGAATTTTTAGTAGTATACACACAAGTAAAAAGACCTAAGTAAACAGTATTAAAATTTGCAACTGAACGGGAGGAGAAGTATAACAAAGGCAAATTTTCATTTGTAAGAGTCGTCTGAATTTGGATCCTATCACTTGAATGAAATAAGGACATCCACTTAAGAATGCAATGCTAATATACTGATTATAAGACATAATGCAGCCTTAACTATTTCTAACCCCCAATAGAATGTAGACTTAGCCATGACTAATAAAGTGCTTGAATCCATGGAAATATTTTGGGATAAAAAGAAATTATGCGTAAGTCTTGAAGACAAGCAATGAGAAAGATAAGCCAACAATACATGCTCTTCAGATCTAGATATGTTACAATGGCTGCATGACCAAGACTGGATTCAATGAAAAGAAACTTCTCCACCGCATTTTAATATGATAAGACCCAACTCCAATTTTGCAATTATAATAAGGATGCCAGTATTTAAGAACCGGAGCTAACTGAATATAAAAGAAAGAGTGAGTATCAACTACTTGGTGAAGCTATAAATGTTGGCAGCAGGTTTAGGCTTAGAGTATGACTACATTATGTCTTCTTTCAGAACCCACATCCCAACTTCTCATTATCACGATAACAAAAACATATACAAAAATTAAAAAAACCTATGGAAGAACAGAGGATGGGGATACCCTGACAGCATGACACATAAAGGTCAATATACATATGCAGCCCTACCTTAAAAGTCCAAGGAAAAAAAATTTTGAAGGAATGATTGAATCACCTCACCCCCCCCCCCCCCAAAAAAAGGCCCATGATAATCATTCCAACTGGCAAAGTTTTATAGACTATACACCAAATTGAGGCTACTAAACTACCAAGCAATGAGAACCCACAAACAAAATACAACATCTCAATTACTCATTCACAAGTACATCTATTCTACTGAATGGACAATGATCAGCAAAAATTTATTTATCTTAAACATGAAACTGTAAAGAGAATGCTACAAAAGAAATAAGTTTATGAACTTATAAAGATGCATGATGTGATTCTACAAAATGCATAACTATCGACTACAATATTTACCAAAAATAATAATAAATAATTTAAGATAAACAAAAGAACATAACAACAAGAAGAAGAAGAAGAAGAAGAAGAAGAAGAAGAAACAATCATGCTAAATAATTACCTAGGGTTAAGGTTTTCAAGATAATATAGAGGAAGTACGTAACCTAGTGAAATTCTACTTCTCCATCTCAATACACATCCAACAAGAATCCAAAAACAAAATTGAACAATTAAACCTCAAAAGCATCATCGGTTGCACATACGACCCCCTAAATTGAACATGTACATAAACCAATTCTGAACAACTACAAATTGCATAAAAGAAAGAAAGAGATTAGAGACTGGGAGAGAGAGAGCGCCTGTGTTCAAATAGAGAGAGTAAAAGAAGGAAGTGAACCTCTGTTTGCCCATGAGCCTCCAACTTTACCAGAGCTTGCAGCCATGGCCAAAGTAGAGCAAGTTTCTATGTAGAGGGGCGCAAGAAAGAGAAAGGTCAAGCTATGTGACTACGTGAGACTGTAAGGCAGTGGGAGGAAGGGCAGATTGGAGAGTATATGTGGAAAGAGGAACAACACATGATTGAAAATTCAGCACATGTCTACATAGATGAAAAATTTAGGGGTTGAGTTTTTCAGAGAACTAGCTACAAAATTAGAAGACCGCATGTTGTTGCACCAAAAAAGGATGTCAATATGAAACATCGGGAACCATGTTTAAAGCTATTCTTTTTATTTTGTTAGCCTACACTAGGACGACAAAATATAAATACCACGGCCTCAACTCCATCAAACGGAAGATGGAAATACCAAGCTCATGGCGCAATTCATTAAATTAGATAACAAGGCTATTTATGTCACCCTATTGTCAAACAATAACATCAAAAATAATTTCATCGCCCTTTTCTTAAATTTTCTTCGCCCAAGCAGTGTTTTCTTGTAATGTTAGGGAATAAAACTTGAAGAGCTCTCTAGGAAGGAGCCAATTCAAATAAAGGATACTAAACCCAACCCCAATAAACCTAAGTACATTTAAGAAAGCTCTAAAAAGACAATGCCTATCTTATGTAAGATTAGGAGAACCTCATGTAGTGAATGATGTAGGTGGTTCCGGGAGTTTGGTATTGGATTCATTCCAAGAAGTAGATCCCAACAAGAGAGCTAGCCCACAAGCCATTGTGATCCTTCTAACACAATAGTTTGCCCTTGGGGAAGGGAGAAGACGGACAAGCTCATGTAATCTACTAGTAAAGAGCAACTATATTAGAGGATCAATTTAATTAGGAAATAAACTCTACTCATGCAATGAGTGAGTCTTAATGCAATATCTGTAAGATCTCTTATAAATGCTATATGAGAAAATTGTGATAATCACTTAAGGTAAGACATTCTGAGCCATCTATTTCAATTCTATACCTACATCCTTTTCCCTCTCAAACTTGAGGATTAAAGGCTCTATGACGAGGAAAAGCTCGGCTAATACTCCCCTCACAAGGCCCATTGGAGCAGCCTAGAGATACTCAACCCTAAGTGAAAGCAACTACACTTTAAGAATATTCAGAAAAGGATAGTAGCTGACATCATTAAGAAAAGAGAATATTGCAAAAGTACAAAGAATGTATCAAGAAAAAGGAAATATAATTAAAAGGGACAAATTAATAGCTCTTAAAAATAGAAATTAAATTAGAAAAACATAAAAAAGAGGATAAGAAATAGAGATAATTTCATTAATTAGGGCCAATGTATCAAGTTCGGGCATCTTATCCAAATAAGATGATATCAAATGTAATTTGAAGTTTTATATGTTCAGCAATTCTATAATGGTACTTAGACATTAAATTGGGTGCTCCAAGTTGTTACATGAAATACCAAGTTGAAACTAATATGTTCGAATAAGTTTGTGACGTGCTGAAAAGACCAAATAATAATCTACTAGCTACGCACTAGTACATTACGAAAATATCATATATTTTGAGTTATTGTTGTTGTTATTTTATGCTTTAGATTAAGACCTTCTCACCTTCATATATTTCTATGATGAATATATTTTTCATTAACTTTTCCAACCAAAATGTACTTAATTTACATTCAATTTATCATATATGGAGATAACCTACCTTCTTGACTTACTAGAAAGGATTAAAACTCCACATAATTTTAGGGTTTACTATAGAATCCTATCTACATTCAAATTGCTCCAAAGTTATAAAATAAAGTATGAAACTTAACTTCCATTTATATTTTTAGTCATCTGATTCAGCTACTATTGCTTCCCTTAAGATTCTTGTACAACTCTCTGTCTATATGTGATAAATACATCCAATAACCACTGTATATATACTCTTCTACCTTAGGTTATAGAATTTCAAAAGAATGTCAACTAAATTCTGAAGTTGCGCTTGATGCCTGATCTACCCATATATGTTTTGGAATATTTGTTTACTAAAATAACAAATAAGCAATAAATGTTGCTGTGTCTCAACGACACTCTGATAAATAATACAGTTGCTATTAAAAATTTGCATTTCATGTGACCTAATTTATTTCTGGGCAGAAAACTAACATGAACCATTAACTAGACAATAAACTTTTGTTTTAGCACAACATAAGGAGACCAAATTAGTGCCCAATAACAAAAATTCTCTTATTGCCCTATCGACCAAGAACAACTATAGTATAATGAATATCTTCCATCGGTTGTGCCTTCCTACCTTACATTGCTTACAATTTCCTCTTTCGAAGTTCAATTTATTATGATCATCGCTGAATATGAAAGTCAACTTATTTTTTATTAAAGATATCATAGGGTCGTGAAGTATTGAAAGGAGAATCTGTCATCAGATCGCTAAGTCTAGCTATTGATTGCTTAAGAGAAAACTGCATGATGAGAGACCAATTGATATTCTTTAATCTTTGATTTGGACTAAATTAGGAGCCCTTGAGAAATGGTCATTAGTTCTATTTGAATATTCTCTTGATTTCAAAAGAAAGTTTAGAATTTTTATTGATTGTCAACCTTTGAATCGCCATACTTGGGAAAGCACAAATTTGACCTCTAGTTTCAACTCATTGCCAGATGAAACAAATCTCTAGGCGCCTTTAAGATTCTCCATGTGATTAAAAGTTGGTTTAGTTAGTTTAGAACTATTGGCCTTCAAATATTGAACCCCATTTAACATCTTTAAAGGACAAAACTTAGTTGTTTGTATTGATCCCTATGAGAACTAATAGGGATATAGGAATATAATTGTCCCACTTAGATGTAATTGTAAGTTGCACATTTTACTTGTGCTGTAAATACAGGCAAGGCTCTTATGGTTGGGTGAGCCATTCTATCACATTAATCTCACATGGTATCAGAGCCATAATCTTCTAAAACCTCAACCTTAGCCCTAGCCTCCTAGCGCCTCTCTCTCTCTCTCTCTCTTCCTTGGCTTTTCTGCACCAGTTGCACCTCCGCCATTATTGCCACTGCTAGGGCTACCCACCTCCACTTTCTTTCACCCTTTCTGTCACTCATGGTGTTCATGGCTCATGACAGAGAGTTCATCTCTTTTCCTCACACTCCACCCGTGTGCATCGTTGAGGAAAGAGGGAGGCTTAACACGATAGCCAGCAGCGCTGTCGTGGTCATCGCCGTGATTGAACCACTGTCTACATGCCACCCCTCTAGCCCTATCCCGACTTTTTCCATCATCCCTCTCCTTCCTCCACTAGGTTGCACTTGGGGCATGCCACCACCAACCGCGCCCCTTATGCTGCCCTTGTCATCACTTGCTGAGGGGCGCTTACTTCTCTTCTCGATAGCACCATTTGTCAAACATGAGGACTTGTCTCTTGGGGGCTTCTTTTTGCCGTCATATCCCAGCGATAACAAAGCCATGTGTACCCCCTATGGCCCGTGGCTATTGTCGCCTCCCATTTCATTTAGCATTCTCCTTCATCTAGCACCGAGTATATGGACCATCAATATTACCATGTTTGTCAGTATTGCGCTCACCTGGTTGATGATTATCTATCTTGCGAGACTTAATTTTCTTTATTTCTTGTTATGCATCAGTTGAAAGGTATGATCGATGGATTTGTTCCTATTCCTCTTGAGCATATGTTTGTCTCCCTAGGCATGCAACAACCTAATCCTGCATGTTATTTATGGGTTAGTGTTTGTCAATTAGTACGTGCTTGATTGTTTGAAATTATATCTAAGGATACTCTTGTTGAAGTACATGATTTAAAGCAATGTTCAGATATTAGGCATCGTCTTGAGTCTCCGTTTAATACAGCTAGCTTAGCCCGTACTTTAGGTTTAAGGTCATGCTAGCTTAAATCAAGAAGATTATCCATCTATTGATGAGTATCTTTGTCTTATTAAATCCATAGCTGACTCGTTGGCTACTATACAATCTCCCGTGTCTGATTTAGAGCTGATTCAATTTATATTGCCGACTTATCTTCTAATTATAACACTTTTGTTAATACTTTATTTCTCATGCCTGAGTGTGTTAACTTTGATGACTTACGCTCTAAGTTCCTATTCTACGAGACTAGAATTCAGTTTTAGAAAGGTAGGAGTTTGGCTGTTCATTAAGCATTTATTACGACTTTTGGGTCTCTGGACCAAGGGGGTGGCCGCTCTGTTGGGAACAAAAACAATAATAATAGGCAAAAAGGTAGGTGTACTTGCAAGAATAACAAAGATCAATTGCATCAATGAACATAACAAGCAACCTCAGCAGTCTCAACAGTTTTCTCAAAGTGTGCCTAGAGGTTCTGCTTTATGCAGTTCAGTTGTTTCATTGTTTGATAATGCTAGCCCTTCTACTTCTATTACGAACATTTTCAATGCAGGCACGAACCAAAGTAAAGGGATCCTTGGTCCTCATCCTAATGTTTTTTGTCAGACTTGTCATCTCCTAGGCATCCTGTAGATGCCTGCTCTAATCGTTATCAGCCCCTCCGATCCTCTGTTCTTCTAGCTTGTGCTACTTTCACAGCTATTGCTACTAGCGAACAAATCTGGTACCTAGATTCAATTGCGGCCTCCTATATGACACCAAATGAAGGTAAGCTACTTTGTAAATTTCCTTACTCGGTTTGAACAAAGTGAGAGTAAGTAATGGCACCTTGCTACTCATATCCCATGTTGGAACTATAACTTGCAACACCTTGACTCAGCCCTTGCATCTTTCAAATGTGTGTCTTGTTCCTTAGTTGTATCATAATTTGCTGTCTGTTGAGCAATTGTGTCGTGATAATAACTGTCATATTATCTTCAATGCTAATTCTATCTCAATTCTATCCCAGCATCAGTAATGTCTACCCTATTTGTGTATAGTGTGAGAACCTTAATGCCAACCTCTCCCTAAATGAATCTGGAGATACCTGGCATTGCCACTTGGGACATTATGGATCGAATGTTTAAAACTTGGTTAAGAGAAATAAAGGTGTTCGATTCAAAAATGCTTCCACAGATACTTGTACAACTTGTCTTTTGGCTAAGTTGCATAGACTTCAATTTACTCTTTTTGAGCATTGTGCTACTGTGCCTTTAGAATTGATTCATTATGGTGTTTTGCAATCTCTTGTTTTATCTTATCGAGGTTTTAAATATTATATGGTCTTTGTTAATGATTTTTCTAATTTCACTTTGATTTATCCTATGAAATGCAAATCAAAAGTTTTCATTCATTTTTGCAATTTTCATCTTTTGTGGAACATCTGTTTAATTACAATATAAAGCAGTTTCAAAATGATGGGTTCTAGAATTTGACAATATACCTCTGAAAGAACATTTTCTTCTAGTGTTTTTTTTCTATAAAATCTTGGCCCTAATATGCAGCAACAAAATGAGGTTACTGAATACAAGCATCACCATATCTTAGAGATCACCAGGTCTTTTCTACTTGATGCTAGGATGCCTGTGAGTTTTTAGCTTGATGCTGTCTATGCTATAGTCTCCATTATTAACCATTTGCCTAGCCCCATTATGCAAGGTAAGTCTTCAAATAAAGTTTTGTTTCAAAGAATGCCTGATTATTCATTTCTTAAACCCTTTGGATGTGCTTACTTTCCTAATTTTATGGGATCTTCTGCAAACAAACTTCAACTATGGTCCACTGAGTGTGTCGTTTTGGGGGTATGCCCTCTATTATAAGGATTACCATTGTTTTGGCCCTCGGTTGGGTCACGTTTTTATTACTCGTAATGTTCGATTTCATAAGGCGCAATTCCCACTAATTACTTCGATCCAACGTAAGTCCCTGGCTTTTGTCTTTGATCCTGAAGCCATCCTGTAGCTTTCTTGCACGACTACCTCCTTTGACTCATTGGATGTTACTGTGTCCTCTTCACAGGGTCCTTGTGTTATTTCTCCTCTCAGAGTCCTAATCTTGCCTTCAAGTTCTAGCATGAGTCCGTCTAGTCCTGTGGTTGCGGTGTTTTTGTAGTTCGGGTCCTATGTCTAGTCCCATCCCATTGTCCCATCCCTCACCTATGTCCTATCCTGGTTTGACTGTAACATTATGTGTTGTCGCTCTCCTTCTACTTTTGGTACAACTGTTTCTGAGTCTTCATCATCCCCTTCCCTTGAGACCGCACCAGGTGAGTTCCCCTCTCCTTCCCCTCATGAGTCCCTATTGTTACCTACTACTATGGCTCCCCATCCGTCATCTATTACCTTGAACACTCACCCCATGCAAACCCTTACTAAGTCTGGCATTTTTAAGCCTAACCATATTATGTCCTTATCTACCTCTGTTGGTGAAGTTGAACCTACATCCTACTCCCATGCATTTAAGTTCTCGCACTGGCGAGATGTAATATAATGGTTTAATACCTAATCATATAGGGGTAAAGTACCATTCAGATGGCAATGTGGAGAGGTACAAAGCTCGCCTGGTTGCTTAAGGCCTTCACTAGTATGCAGGTATTAATACTATGACACATTTAGCCCTGTTGTTAAGCTTGGTACTATTTGTCTTACCCTTTCTATTGCTATCTCCATGCATTGGCCTATTCATTAGTTGGATGTAAAAAATGTCTTCTTGCATGACATTCTGACTTCGGATGTGCACATGAGATAACCCCTGGCTTTGTTCATCCTAAGTTTCCTCCCCATGTCCATAAACTTAGAAAAGCCATTTATGGTTTGAAACCAGCTCTTAAGGCCTGGTTTTATCGCTTCAGCAGTTTCCTTTTGTCTCATGGTTTTTCATGTAGCTCCTTTGATCCTTTTATGTTTGTTACCCGTAATGGTGCTCACATTGTGTTGATGATATTATCTTAGCTGGTAGTAGTTCTACACTTTTACACTCCTTCATTTAGCTGCTCTCACATCAGTTTGTTATGAAGGATTTGGGTGACCTTCATTAGTTCTTGGGCATTTAGGTGGTTCATTCTTCTTCTAGTCTTTTTCTTTGATAGCAAAAATATGTTCCTAATCTTCTTTGTAAATTTCAATTGCATACTGTTAAGCCTGTTAAGACTCATTTTGCTGCCAGAACCACCATTTCCCTTCATGATGGTGAACTGCTTACCGATCCATCTCAGTATAGACGTATGGGAGGGGCCTTATAGTATTGATCATACATGACCTGATATTGCCTTTGCAATTCAGGTCATTTCTCAGTTTATGCATACTACCCGTACTACTCACCTGTGTGTTATTAAGCGTATTTTCAGGTACTTGCAAGACATTATGCCCATGGCCTCCTCCTTCATTCATCTATAGATCTGTCGATCATTGTTGCTTATTTTGATGCGGATTGGGTTGGTTGTAAGGATATTTGTTGTTCTAATACTAGCCATGTAGTGTATTTTGGACTTAACCTTATTTCCTGGTGCTCCAAGATTATACTGTTGCACAGACAATTTGGCTTCGCAAGATTCCCTGTGACTTGTGACTCATGGTCACTATAACTACGTGTCTCTATTTAGACAATATGAGTGCCACCTGTATGATGGTGAATCCGGTTCAGTGTGATTGTTGCAAGCCTATTGGGATAGATTATCACTTTTTTCACGATCGGGTTCCTTATGGAGATCTCATGGTTCATATATTCTTATTAGTTTACAAATTACTAATGTATTTAACAAAGGCCTATCTACTCAGTAATTTTTGTTTTTAAAGTTCAAGCTGTCTGTCTGTCCCTCCCGATTAGCTTGAGGGGTTGTACTAGGAATGTAGGAATATAATTGTCCCACATTGATGTAATTGTAAGTTGCAAATTTTACTTGTGCAATCGGGGCCATTTGGGGGGTAATGGCGGTACTCGGGGGCATGCCTTGGCCATGCTTCGGGGCCGTTTTGGGGGGCGATGTGCAGGATTTGGTGGCATACCTTGGCTTTGCACAGGGGCTGTAACGCCCCCAAATTAAACATGTTCTACTGTATGCATTCTCCTTAATAAATCCCTGAATTAGGACTAACAAACTCGATGATAGGGCATTACCGCCGTCCAAAAGGATAAGGCTTGAAGTATGTATACTAGAAATAACATAGTTAGGCATAATTTCAACTATACACATTCACACATTATCAAACCGTATACAATCAATTGTTAATCCCAAATATGGTTTATACACCATAATAAAGTAACTCACCTCATAATCTACACCTCCATCTACTGAAGATTTCAAAATACGGCTCCAAAATATGCATGTACTATATTATTGATTGATCCCCCCAGATTTCCTTGCTTAACTTATTCTCTTCAGCTGGTTTGCTAGTACGAGGGCGAATTACTGAGCATTTTCCTAAAACAAACATTGGAAACATTTCGAAATGTAAGTCGAAGCTCAGTACATGCATTCCTGTATTATTAAATGATCTCTGCATAAATTGGTTAGGCACCCACTTTACAATTCATTTTAAGTTAAAACTGTGAATGAGATGAATGTAAACTGCAATTACTAGTTATTATCTAATAGTGAACCTCCTTGATGTTGTTATGACCTATGAATAGATGTACACCTGCTAAGCTAATTGGGGAACCTGGCCTGAAGCCATGCAGGTAACTGAAGGGCAATACCCTATAACTGATAACTGATGGGGTTACTAATTATGTGACAAATCACTAATTAAATTGATTCATTGATGTACTTACTAAAACATTATAATTTTGATAAATACATGCTGATTTCTAAAGATATAGGCAATAAACGTACTTGAAATCTTTAAAATGCAATGTCACTTGATAATACTTAAGAACAATAGAAATGATAGGCTAGGCCCAGCTCTGCTTGAAAAATGTTATTGTAAATATATGGAGTTAGTAAACTGCATTCGTTCCCATAATTTGTAACTTTAGTAGAAATTTGATAATCAAAAGGCATTTGTGACACAAGTAATTCAATACAAGATGAGTTACACCAACATGATTCAAAAACCAAATAAATTAAGGCAATTTAACTCAAGGTAAAATAGTGTGATGTAAAATTGATCAAAATAGAATAATTGGGATTATAAATGGAAGACTTTGATGGTTACAAATGGAATATGGATTTTTTGATATTTCTAAGATAGATAATAAAGGTTTAAGGCCAAGAGGAATGTAATGAATCGCACCAACTAGGCTCGATAATCACTGTTCTTGAGTCTTAATTCTCCCATTTCTCAAATTTCATTCTCAAACACATTTAACTAGTTGAACTTTCTAAACTTTGCATTTTTTGTGCAATAACCATAATTATTTAGAAACTTTTGATTAAGCTCCCACATTACTAGTTCACCATCTCGTGATATTTTAATACGCTTTCAAGGTTCACCTTAGAAAATTCATATTTTTCACTCTCGACCTCAAATTGAGACCTAAGATCCTGATATAAAAAGCTTAAGAAATCCTGCAATACTTTCATTTACAGTGCAAAAGCCAACTACTATAACATTATTCTTAAAATTGGACATAATCGCAACTGTGCACAGTTCAGGTCTATCCTGCGCAGTCTTAGTGAAACAGCCATAACGTTTTTCACAGAACTCAGAATGAGGTGATTCAAAAAACATTTGGAAGATAACACATTGATCTATCCACCACCAAACAATCACAATTTTTTGACAGCCCAAACAGTACTAGTTTGCTCATAAACAGACCCCTATTTCCAGTCTCTTCACAGCCTACTATCCATGTTTTCACTCCTTGTTTTCCACATGATTTCCCTCTGAAATCAGTCCTTAAGATCAGTAAACAATGCTTGGTTCTTCTCATCATCTTACATAACCATTTTACCTCAAAATAATTCATAATTATCTTTACATATGTCCTTCAATTCCTCTCTTTACAAAATCACTCCAAACACACCCATAATCACCTTTGCGTGTATAAATGAGCAAATGAACCACTTTTAAATCAATTGGGGAATTTCTATAATTTGCCCCTTTATGCAAAAATCCCACCAAGCCATTTTTTTTCAAGTTAAAACGCATCCAAGGTTCATTTTATACCAAGGTTTATACAAATAACATACTTGATGCGAATAATAATCCAAACCATGCATAGTCACCAAGCCTTAGCTTATGTCCAACATAAAACATTAGCATCTCATCTCAGGATCGCCAAACACACCATCATCGTCGTCAATAGGTTTAAAGATTACCAAATTAAAGATAAACTAATCAAAATCCAACACCTTAAGTTAAGCTTGCATGATCATACACCCCTCAACCCTAGCATGCTTCAAGCTTATCCAATCAACTAAAAACATCAAAATAACCCTTAATTCTACCAATCCAATATGATTAACAACCAAAGTCAACACATACAAGAATCAAAACCAAAAATCAACAAGATAGAGTTAGGGTTTACTCACTTTGAGCTAGAAAAAGGAGGTGAGAGAAAGAGGAGTGTTGTTTGCTTGCTTGATATTTTAAGTCTTTTACTTGGATGAAAATGATCTAAGTTTTACTTGATTGAGTTTATATCTAGCAAAAGTAGCTCAAGCCAATGAAAATTAAACACATTCAATGGTGCTTAGTCAAGTAAAATGAAATAATAGCTTGTTGGGCTGGAATTGGGCCTAAATGAGTTTGGGCCCGAAAAATGCACTTTATGGGATTGAAATTTTTCTTAGCTTGAAATTAAATATTTGTGATGCTATGAAAAATAATTTAATCTCTTAAACCATATTTATCAGGGCCTACTGTCGATTCACTCGAAATTTCACGATAATTAAAATCCGAATTGTAAAGTGAGGGCCCAAACGAAACTTTCTCAATCGGGATGATTAAATGCAATAATTAAATGTGAGAGAAAAAAAATAACAACACGACTTAATCAAATAAATGAACATGATTAATGGTCAGGCTATTATAGGGGCCGTTTGGGGGCGATGGGCAGGACTCGAGGTCATGCCTTGGCATTGCACCGGGGCCGTTTTTGGGTTCATTCCTTGGGACTTGGGGCTGTGCCTTGACCTTGCTTTGGGGCCGTTTTGGGCCAATGTGTGGGACTCGGGGATATGCCTTGGCCTTCCATCGAGGTCATTTTGGGGTGTTCCTCGGTACTTGAGGGCATGCCTTGGCCTTGCACCGAGGTCGTTTGGGCGCGATGGGAGGGCCTTGGCCTTGTTTCGGGGCCGTTTTAGGGGCGATGTGCAGGACTGGGGGGCTTACCTTGGCCTTGTACTGAAGCCCTTTTTGGGACGTTCCTTGGACTTAAAGGCATGCCTTGGCCTTGCATTGGGGACGTTTCGAGGGTGATGTGCGAGACTTGGGGGCATGCCTTGTCCTTCCACCGAGGCCATTCTGGGGGCATTCCTTGGGACACACGGGCATGCTGTGGCCATGGACCGGGGCCATTTGTGGGCGATGGGCAGGACTCGAGGGTTTGCCTTGGTATCGATGTTCGGGACTCGTGCAAAAGCCTTGGCCTTGCACCTGAGCCTTTCGGGGGCGATATGCGAGACTCGGGGGCATGCCTTGGCCTTCCACCGAGGTCATTTTGGGGGCATTCCTAAAGACACGAGGGCATGCCTTGGCCTAGGATCAAGGCCATTTCGGGGTAATGGGCAGGACTTGGGGGCATGCCTTGGCATCGATGTTCTGGACTTGGGGGCATGCCTTAGCCTTGCACCAGGGCCGTTTTGGAGTGATGTGCGGGACTTGAAGGCATGCCTTGGCCTTCCATCGAGGCCGTTTTGGGGCGTTCTTCAGGACCCAGGGGCATCCCTTGGCCTTGGACTAGGACCTTTTGGGGGCAATGGGTAGGCCTCAGGGGCATGCCTTGGCATCAATATTCGGGGGGCACCAATATGGAGGCATGTGGCACGGCACGGTCTAGCTCTCGACCCTTCCTTCACCTAGTCTGCCCAAAGTCCGCTCAAGTCCGTTAAGTCTGGCCCTTTGTCCCTGTGCCCGATGCCCTGTCAAAGATTATAATGCGCACAAAGGGGCACGGGGCGGGGGGCGGGGAGTCATTCACCATCGTTCATCATGCTTGGGTTGCGGTTGGGGCGGGGGTAACATGCGTGTGAGCGGAGCACTGCCTCAATCACCTTTCCCCTAAAGAGCTCAAAGAGGTTTGGTGGCTATGCTCGTAGTAGACATCAACCATGCTAATTTTTCATACTGGGCTGGGACCATCCCCCTAAAGAGTTTAAGGAGGTTTGGTGGTTGTGTCCAGGGCCCACATCAACCTTGCCGATTTTTCATACTAGGCTGCGATAAGTCACGGACAACGTTCAGGGATAGCACCCAGCATCCAAGCGCTTACAGCCAGCGTTCACAGGCTATGACCAGCATTCAGGGGCTTGCGACCAACATTCACAGGCTTGCGACCAACTTTCACATGTTGCGACCAATGTTTAGGGCTTGCAGTCGGCATTTAGGACTTACCGCCAGCGTTCAGGACTTGCAACCACCGTTCACAGGTTTGCGACCAGCGTTCAGCACCCCATGGCAGCATCCAGCACCCAGTGATAGCGGCATGATGCCCGTCAGCGTGCATGGACGTTGTCGGGGCCATGTCCCGGGACTGGTCCTTGGCCCGGGGCCAATCCTCAGAACTTGGGGGTGTGTCATGGGCATAGCCCGAGATCGCCCGGAGGTTGTGCCGCCGGACATAGGGCACGCCTCGGACGTGCCCTAGAGCTGATCCTCAGGAGATGGAGGCATGCCATGGGCCTGCCCTGGGACCACCCGGAGACTGTTGCTCAGGATTTGGGGGCATCCTTTAACCTTGGATCGACGTTGTTTCGAGGCGATGTGCAGGATCGAAGACATGCCTTGGCCATGTACAGGGGCTGTTTTGGGGGCGTTCCTCGGGACTCGGGGGAATGCCTTGGCCTTGCATCGAGGCCGTTTGGGGGCGATGGGCGGGCCTCGAGGGCACGCCTGGGCCTTGCTTTGGGGCCATTTTAGGGGTGATGTGCGGGACTCGGGGAATGCCTTGGCCTTGCACCAGGGCTGTTTGGGGGCAATAGGCACGACTCGGAGCATGCCTTGGCCATGCTTTGGGGTTGTTTTGGGGGCAATGTGCAGGACTCGAGCATGCCTTTGCCTTGCACCTAGGCCAAGGCCCCAATGCAAGGGCTAGAGGGTATGTTTTGGGGCCGTTTCGGAGTGATGTGCAGGACTCGAGGGCATGCCTTAGCCATGCAGCATGGCTATTTTGGGGGCGTTCCTCGGGACTTGGGGGAATGCCTTAGCTTTGTACCAAGGCTGTTTGGGGGCAATGGGTGGGTCTCGGGGGCATACTTTGGCCTTGCTTCGGGCCCTTTTTGGGGGTAATGTGTGGGACTCGGGGGCATGCCTTGGCCTTACACAGGGGCCGTTTTGGGGCAATGGGCAGAACTTGGAGGCATGTTTTGGCCATGCTTCAGGGTTGTTTTGGGGGCAATGTACGAGACTCGGGGCATGCCTTGGCCTTGCACTGGGGCCATTTTAGGGGCACTCCTTGGGACATGCGAGCATGCCTTGGCCTTGGATCGGGGCCGTTTGGGGGCGATGGGTGGGACTCAGGGGCATGCCTTGGCATCAATGTTCCGGAGTCGAGGACAAGCCTTGGCCTTGCACCGGGACTGTTTGAGGGTAATGTACAGGATTGGAGGCATGCCTTGACCTTAGAAGGGGGTCGTCCTCATGAGTTGGAGGCATGGTATGGCCTTGCCGGGGAGGCCGTTGTCCGGCATTTGGGGGCATGCCTCGCCCATGCTCGGGGGCCTTCCTCGGCACTTAGGCATGTGCTGTGGCCTTGCCCTGGAGATCTTCCTCGGGACTTGGGTGGCATGTCGTGGCCTTGGCACTTACCCCCACTGTGATTTAGAATATTTTTTCTCGACACTTAGGCTCCCCATGACTTTCTAGAATATTTTCCTCGGCCCATAGAACCTCCATGGCTTAGAATATTTTTCCCTTGGGACTCGACAGTCCCATGGCTTAGAATATTTTTCCCTTAGGACTCGACTGTCCCATGGCTTAGAATATTTTTCCGCCATCGTGGCTTAGAATATTTTCCTCGGGACGTGACACCACCGTGATTGAGAACATTTTCCTCTAGCCTCAGCACTCTCATGGCTTAGAATATTTTTGGGCCGCCTCAACCCTGGTTACTAACCTCCGAGAGTGGGGAGAGTTGAGTTGAGAAGACTCGGGAGAAGTAAGGAAAAATCGAAGCGACATAAGGTTGAATATCAGCGGATCATGGCAGCAAGGCCACATTGCCACTTACAATACCCCGTTACGTATTGAGGTTGTCTGCAAAGTACTCAACCCACCACTCGGTAGGAGTTATACTTCAAGGCGGCCCTCGCAGGGCATCCGCTGTGCTGGCTTAGCTTACGACACGTGCCTTTGGGGGCCAAGTCCCTACTGCAGGTCGACAATCAGGCGGCGTGCGCATATGTTGCTTCTGACCCGGATTCTGACTTAGAGGTGTTCAGTCATAATCCATCGCACGGTAGCTTTGCGCAACTGGCTTTTCAACCAAGTGTGATGATGAATTGTATGCTAATCAGTGGTTCCTCTCGTCTTAGGTTGAATTACCATCGCGACGTTGTCACTAGTAGGGTAAAATTAACCTATCTCACAATGGTCTAAACCCAGCTCATGTTCCCTATTAGTGGGTGAACAATCCAACACTTAGTGAATTCTGCTTCACAATGATAGGAATAGCCAACATTGAAGGATACAAAAGCAACGTCGCTATGAACGCTTGGCTGCGACAAGCCGGTTATCCCTGTGGTAACTTTTCTGACACCTCTAGATTTAAATTCCGAACATCTAAAGGATTGTTAGGCCACACTTTCACGGTTTGTGTTCATACTGAAAATCAGAGTCAAACGAGCTTTTACCCTTCTGTGCGCACGAGATTTCTGTTCTCTTTGAGCTCATCTTAGGACACCTGTGTTACCTTTTAACAGATGTACGCCCCAGCTGAACTCCCCACCTATGTCCTTTGTTGGATCGGTCCGCAAAGCGGGCCTTAGGTCCAAAAAGAGGGGCGATACCCCACCTCTGATTCACACAGTAAGTAAAATAACGTTAAAAGTTGTGGTATTTTACTTGTGCCGAAGCTCCCACTTATGCTACACCTCTCAAGTCATTTCACAAAGTCGAACTAGAGTGAAGCTCAACAAGGTCTTCTTTCCCCGTTGATTTTTCCAAGCCCGTTCCCTTGGCTATGATTTCGCTACATAGTAGACAGGGATAGTGGGAATCTCGTTAATCCATTAATGCGCGATACTAATTAGATAACGAGGTATTTGGCCACCTTAAGAGAGTCCTATCACTTTGGCATCTATAGCACTGGGCAAAAATCACATTGCGTTAACATTTGCGGGGACCATCGCAATGCTTTGTTTTAATTAAACTGTCAAATTTCCATTGTCCGTACCAGTTCTGAGTTAACTATTCGAAGCCCGGGGAAGGCCCCCAAAGGGGCCATTCCCAGTCCCCCGACTGGGACGCTACAACCCGTGCGAACAACTCGAGCAGCCTGCCAATAGCCGATGGGTTCCGGATTGGGATGCCCGCGCCCAGCCCTCAGAGCCAATCCTTTTCCCGAAGTTATGGATCCATTTTGTCGATTTCCCTTACCTAAATTGTTCCATCGACCAGAGGCTGTTTACCTTGGAGACCTGATGCGATTATGAGCACGACCGGGCATGGTCTGTACTCGGTCCTCTGGATTTTCAAGGATCGCCGGAGGCGTACCGGACACCACGTGACGTGTGGTGCTCTTCCAGCCGCTAGATCCTACCTCAAATTGAGTCATTTCCAAGGTGGGCAGGCTATTAAACAGAAAAGATAACTCTTCCCAAAGCCCCCGTTGATGTCTCTGGACTCCCTAATGTTGTCGTCAATTGCCACGCCCCGGTTTAGGAACTTTGACTCGATTCCCTTTCGAAGCTGGGATGAAAGGGCTTTCGGATGGGCTTCCCTCATCTCTTAGGATTGACTAATCCATGTGCAAGTGCCGTTACATGTAACCTTTCCCCTCTTCGACTTTCAATGTTCTCGTTTGAATATTTGCTCCTACCACCAAAATCTGCATCGACGGCCACTCAGCCCTAACCCGCGCCACAAGTTTTGCAGCGACCGCCACGCCCTCCTACTTATCGGAGCTTGGCACTTACCCCAACGGCCGAGTATAGGTCGCGTACTTCAGCGCCATTCATTTTTGAGGCTAATTGATTCGGCAGGTGAGTTCTTGCACACTCTTGAGCGGCTATACAGGCAAGGCTCCTGTGGTTGCGTGAGTCATTTCATCACATTAAATCTCACATGAACAACACTTGATTTACACTCGGTGACCATGCACTTGTAGTGCCAATCACCTTGCAAGCCTCAAGTAGGGTGTTTATGTTTTCTTTTAACATCCCCATTCTATTGAGGGATTTGGACACAACTAATTTGATATATAGTCCCTTAAAGAGATAAAAACCTCAAAAGTTGCATTTGTAGTACTCGTCTCAACAGCATTATCAAATCGAATAAGTTTCGCAATTGCTCCAAATTGTGTTTTTGCCATAATAGCAAATGACTTGATCAACCCAAGACCCTCATTTTCAGTGAAAAGGCTATGTCAATCTAATTGGCAGCTTACCTTAGCAAGTCAAAGCCAAGCTTTTCCTCTGAGCGAGCTAAAGGTGATTTGGATCGCTTTTCCCCATAAAACTTTTAAGTGCTCCTTGGCTTGTGCACGTACCGAGATAAGTCAGTTCACGTCAGCATGCTTATTCAATATATAGAAAATGTTTATTTATTTGTTAATATATACAATGCATGCCTCCTCTATAGTGGAAAATGTTTTTCTGGCTTATTTTCTATAGTACGTGTTACTAATATAGTGTAGTGCCAATTAAGTTTACTTCATCAAGGCTTTGTTTGGTCCTTAGAAAATTTGATGGAAAGAAAAGTTGAAGGAAAAAAAATGTAAAGGAAAAAAAGTAGGGAGAAAATGAGTTTTTTTCTCTTTTTTGGATTGAGGAAAAAATATAAGAATTTCGATGAAAAATTTAAATGTTGATGAGCTACTTAAATTATATTGATGTCATCTAAGTGATGTGAGATTGAAGGAGGTTGGAAATTTTTCTAAACTTTCCTCACAATTTTATGAGGAAAATTTTATCACTTGTTTCTAACAAATTTTCCACCTAATTTTCCTCCATATTTTTTTTTGGGTGATTTTCTCTAAGCCAAACACAAGAAAAAAAGTAACTTTCTCAATTTTTTTTTTCCACCAAATTTTCTAAGGTCCAAACAAAGTCTAACGTTTTTGATGAATTGTGCTTATTTGTTGATAAAAAAAAATGTTGAACTACGCTTGGCAAGGATTGAATACTTATTAATACATATGTTAATGCTCAACATGGGAAAGATTAAATGCTTATCAATGCATTTGTAAATGGTTACCACATATGAAGTGATTTTCCACCACTAAAACAAATATATAGTAGTAGTGTTATTCACATAAATACTAATCGCAGGGAGTAAATGCTTATGAATATGTTAGTCCATTATTTTATTAAGGCTCCGTTTGGTCCTTAGAAAATTTGATAGAAAGAAAAGTTGAAGAAAAAAATAAAGGAAAACAAAGTAGAGAGACAATGAGGTTTTTTTCTCTTATTTGGATTGAAAAAAAAAATACAAGAATTTGAATGAGAAATTTAAATGTTGATGAATTACTCGAATTATGTTGATGTCATTTAAGTGATGAGAGGTTGAAAGAGGTTGGAAATTTTTTTCAAACTTTCCTCCTAATTTTATGAGGAAAATTTTATCACTTGTTTCTAAGAATTTTTCCACCTAACTTTTCTCTATATTTTTTTCTTTGTGATTTTCTTTAAACCAAACACAAGAAAAAAAGTAACTTTCTCAAATTTTTTTCTTTTCATCAAATTTTCTAAGGTTCAAACGGAGCCTAAGTTATGAGACTCCCTAAGGCTCCATTTGGACCTTGAAAAATTTGGTGGAAAGAAAGAAATTTGGAAAAGTTATTTTTTTTTAAATGTTTGGTTTAGAGAAAATCACAAAGAAAAAAAATATGGAGGAAAGTTATGTGGAAAAATTGTTAGAAACAAGTGATAAAATTTTTATCATAAAATTGTGAGGAAAGTTTGAGGAAAATTCTCAATCTCTTACAACCTCACATTGCTTAGATAACATCAACATGATTCAAGTAGTTCATTAACATTTAAATTTCTCATCTAAATTCTTATATTTTTTCTTCAATCCAAACAAGAGAAAATAACTCATTTTCTTCCTACTTTTTTTTTGTTTCACATTTTTTTTTTCCTTCAAATTTTCTTTCCATCAAATTTTCTAAGGACCAAACGGAGTCTAAAGAAAATTTGGTTAAGTTTTGAGATATAATATGAAGTTGTTTTTTCACCATAATAAGGATCAAATGCTGACTAATACATATAAACTAATTTTTCATCACGAACAACTAAATATTTGGTGTTTTTTTGAATAAATGATTATCATGATAACAAGTAAATGTTTAGCATATTATTAATGCTCAAAATTGTTGCACTAATAAAATGCTAACCGAACTTGTTGGTCAATACTATTTTGTTCGATCACAATTGCATCCTTGCTTACCTACGTAGGCTCTGTTAATAGTATACCCTCCCCAGAAAAAAACAAGGGAACTATAAAAGACAAGTCCATGAAAATGTTGCAGACTAAGCTACTTTTCTAAACTCGCTTAAACCGGAGGGGGGGGGGGGAAGAAGTTTCTTTCCGTTAAAATCAATATGGAGATTGGAACAATTCAGCAAATAGACATTCACAGTGATCGAAGATCAAAAGGTGGAGGAACTCACATTTAAAAAAAAAAAAAAAAAGCATACAAAGATCAATTCTGATTTATCTGATCAAGTTCTCGATCCGATGCATAGCAATATATGTGCATGAAAATAGAGATCATTCATGCAATAAAACATTAAGCTCAAACAAAAACCAAAATGAAGTTTTACAGGGGAACTCTCCAACAAGTAACTTCAGCTGCTCAGCCTGTCTTCCATTTTACTAGATTCACGGCTGCAGAAATACTGATGAATTTTTTGAAGAATGATGTCGCCATGTTTTCCCAGCTGCAGCGCCCATGTAGTCTTTTCCCTACCCCTCCCCCCTTGTTCTCCCTGTTGCTGTATGGTGATATTTCGGCACTGTGACTGTGTCGACTTATGGTGCTAGAAATAGAAGGGGGGAACTCTGACTGTAAGGCGGCCAAATTTTGCTTCTCTTTGTGGTTCATTGAACTTGGACACATCCTAAATTAGGCAGCGCATGCAGTATTATTCCCATCGTGACAGGAAAAGAGTCAAAAGACAACGGCCATAGTACAAATTGAATACGTCACTAAAACCCAATGACATCCCATCCTACAGTGTCGCTTCTTTAAAGCACTAGCATTCCTTTTTTTAGTAGATTCGCTTTTTTTTTTTCCGAATATATTTCACAAATTTTCATCTCAACAAAAGATATTTTGGTGGAAGTCTTTTTGTAAGGTTTCTTATTGTTGGTCTCTCTACTTATGTGAGTGTTTATAGAAATAAAATTACTTAGATCTCAATAATCTCATACTTTACAAAAGTTATACCCATACTAAAAGTTGTCATTGTTGTTACTGATTTTGTTTTTAAATTTGAATATTGACACAATCCTTCATCAGTTATTGGAACCGTGTAATATATATAGGAGAGTACACCTTGTTGAGGGCCCATAATTGGTTGAGCATTTGTTGAACCAGATGCGTTATCCTATTTAAATTGGTCAATACATGATTCGATTAATAATTGACTAGGTCAATAATGTATGGCACATTAGTACATGTTATGAAATTAGTTTAGGTTGTTGATCCAAGAATATTTCGTTAGTTTTGTCAATTTATCTATTATACTAACCCGTTTAATTATACGTCAAACTTAGTCAATATTGCAACTAGAACATACTTATAAACAACAACAATTATTATCATGTTGATTGTTTTTAATGTAACGTTGTCTCATTTTATCGAATAGGCTGGAACACAAATCTGCCTACTTATTGCACATGAAAAGTCTCATCCAATTGGATTCCTTAATGAGCCAGCCCATAATCATTAAGCTAAACAAATTGTTAATAGGCAAGCCCCAATCGAATCCAATCTAGTCCATGGATCAGCCCTACTGACGAGCTTTGGACTTGGAACTTTAACGTCATTTATACAAGAACATAATCTTAATTTTTTTTTTTTAAAAAAAACACAAAGAAGGGAAAGAAAGAGAGCCGCCCAAGACTGCCTTCTTTTTTAAGCATGATCAAGCTTTTAGAGATCGGTGATTCAGTGGACTCCCCATTTATGGACGCAATAGGCCGAGTACGACTCCAGGGAGAAGTGGCACAAGCACGTGAAATCTAGACCCAAGAGCCTGGTTGACGGTGACAGATTAAGAGGCTGAATTATGAGGAATATATAAATCTCCTAAGTTTGCGCAAAAGTTACAAATTGTCTACATGTATTCTTCATAATATATTTCTAAAGTACCTATGTAATCCTAATAATATTTTTCTAATGAAAAGGAATCACGTTGATGGTCTCAGAGAAGCACTATAAAGTTGGAAGGAAAGCATGGAAATCAAATTGCAAAATAAGACGACGCCCCGACGGAAACAAATCTACAAGCACCAAATTTGAACTCAACGACTAAAAGAAAAATTGATTCTTTGATGCAGCAACCAGGAGCTTAGCGAAATGAATAAGCTCCGAGATCTACTACACAAGCAATTAGCAAAACAGAGACGATGGGGGAGAGAGTTTGGAGAGAGAAATAGCAATAACATTGTATTATTATTTTCCTTTGCTGAGTACAATAGCTATTTTTATAAGCTCAATGTAAGAAGGTAGTTATAACTACCTACTAGATTTGGTAGGCCACCCCTTAACAATCTAACAAACTCCCTAAAATTCACGAATTTCCCTTTTTACTGTAATCGTACCCTCCCCCTTCACTGCAGACTTGCCCTCAAGTTTGGGACTGCGCAAAAAACCGTGAAAACCTTTCCTCCATGAAAGTAGCATCTTCCCAAGTAGCCTCAGACTCAGGCTGCCCTTCCCACAAAACCAAGTAAAAAACCATAGCTTTATTGTGTTTTTTAACCAACATCCTCTCCAAAATGGCAGCTGGAGTGAAGTGAGTTGAACTGTCCTTTCTCTGCAACCCCACAGGAATATGAGGCTGTGCAGGTATCTCACCTCTGAAAGACTTAAGCTGAGACACATGAAAAACATTATGTACTTGAGCTGTAGTAGGGATATCCAACTAATAGGCCACCTTCCCTATCACCCCTTTTTGACTTGAAAGGGCCCAAAATAGCGAGAGCTGAGTTTGTCATTGGACCTTCTATACACTTCATGTTGTCTGTATGGTTGTAATTTAAGCCAAACCCACTCTCCAATTGTAAAAGATCTTTCACTCCGATGTTGGTCAGCTAAAATCTTCATTCTGTGCTGAGCACTAAGTAGATGAAATTTCAGGAGTTGAATCATTGCCTCCCTTCTCTATAGAGACCTGTCCACAGCTTCATTATTGGTTTCACCTAGTAAATATGGAAGATGTATAGAGGGAGCTTGGTTATATAGGACCTCATAAGGAGTGAGTTGGGTAGCTGAGTGATAAGTTGTGTTGTACCACCACTGAGCAATAGGCAACCACTTACTCCATTCCTTATATTCATCAGAGGTCATGCACCTGAGGTATGTTTCCAGGCACCTGTTAAGCACCTCTGTCTGTCCATCAGTTTGGGGGTGATAACTAGATGATAGCAGTAAGTTAGTGCCCTGGAAAGTGAACAAAGCTTGCCAAAAATTGCTCACAATGATAGAATCTTTGTCACTGACAATGCTTCTAGGCCACCCATGATTTTTAAAAACATGATCTAAATATGCTTGAGCCACCTCCATAGCAGTATAAGGGTGAGCCAGAGCAATGAAATAGGCATATTTGCTCAACTAGTCAACTACCACAAAATATCACTTGTTTACCAAAAGACTTGGGTAAACCTTCAATAAAATCCATTAATATGCCCTGCCACACTGTAGTGGGAATAGACAAGGGCTATAGTAGTCCAGGAGAGGCAGCTGTGTTATATTTACAAGCTTGACAAATAGTGCAGTTTCTAATATAGTACTGGACATCTTTAATCAATCCCTTCCAATAGAAAAGCTCTTGCAATTTCTTTAATGTAGCATCTCTACCAGAGTGTCCACCAGTAGAGGAAGTGTGAACCCAATGCAAAAGTTGCCTCCTTAAGTCCTCATTAGGACCAAAACTGTGTTGCTAGCCCTGACAGTCTTAGAAAACTTGCTGCAAAAAAGGGTCTAAGCTATAACTAGCTTTTATTGTATCAAGGATGTTAGTGTGTATAACTGATATAGCCAAGAAAAGGACCTTAGCACCGGGCATCCGAGATAAAGCATCAGTAGCTAAATTGTCTAGCCCCTTTCTATAGTGAATCTCATAGGTGTATCCCATGAGTTTAGATAACCACAACTGCTGAAATGGTGTAGAGATCTTTTGCTCCAATAATCACTTTAAACTCTTCTGGTATGTCTTTATTATAAATTGCTGGCCAGTAAGGTATTGCTGCCACTTCGAACTACAAATTGCTACCATTTGGGGCCTAAGGATCTGCTAATGAAAGAAATAGGATGCCCCTCCTGCATCAAAACAACCCCTATGCCTCCATTGGAGGCATCAGTCTCCATAATAAAGGTCTTAGAGAAATTTGGAACTGCTAATACAGGGGACTATCTCTTTTAAGGGCTAAAGATGCCTCCTGTGGTGTCCCAATCCACTTGAATTCTCCTACCTTTAATAAATCAGTAAGGGTTTCCTAATCATGGCATAACCTTTGATAAATTTTCTGTAGGAGCCTGCAAGACCCAAAAAAACTCCTCAGTTGTTTCATAAACTGAGGTACTGCCCAGTTTTCAATGGCCTTGATTTTATTGGCATCCGTTTTGACCCCCTTAATAGATATCACATGTCCCAAATATTCCACTTGAGGTATCCCAAAGGAACATTTGCTCTTGGCATATAATAGGTGCTGTCTCATAGTAGTAAATACACATCCAAGTGTTATACCAAGGTCTGACTATAGATCAAAATATCATCAAAAAAGACTAAAATAAACTTTCTTAGAAGTGCTTTAAAAATATGGTTCATCAAGCCCTGGAAGGTAGCTAGAGCATTGATAAGCCCAAAGGGCATTACCAAAAACTCAAAGTGCCCATAATGAGTCTTGAATGTAGTTTTGTGAACGTCCTCAGCATGCATTCTGATTTGATGATAACCTGACCTTAAATCAATCTTGGAAAAGATGGTTGCCCCAGCTAGCTCATCTATCAATTCTTCTACCACAGGGATGGGAAATTTATCCTTCACAGTCTGTTTATTCAACTCCCTATAATCCACACATAATCTCCAAGTACCATCTTTCTTCCCCACTAACACCACAGGACTAGCAAAAGTGCTAGAGCTGTGTTGCACAATGCCTTTGTTAAGCATCTCTTGTACCAAAGACTCAATGATATCCCTTTATTTAAGTGGATACCTGTAAGGTCTGATAGAGACTGGGGTTGAGCCATGTATCAAAGGGATCTTATGATCAAATATTCCTCTACTTGGAGGTAAAG
Source organism: Carnegiea gigantea (assembly GCA_029747015.1). Classification (NCBI taxonomy): domain Eukaryota; kingdom Viridiplantae; phylum Streptophyta; class Magnoliopsida; order Caryophyllales; family Cactaceae; genus Carnegiea; species Carnegiea gigantea. The sequence continues at coordinate 98,081 of JAKOGI010002093.1, forward strand.
CCATGGGTTCCTTAAACAGATCCTCAAACTGCCCAAGTAACTGCAAAATTAGGGGGGGTATTACCTCATAGTTGATAGTAGTTAGCGTATGCAGAGCAAATAAGTAAGCCTCATCTTGTATGATTTCTATCAATTGGATCATACACACTTGAGCTGCTTCTGGTATAGCATTTTGTAACTTTAAGTCTCCCACCCACTGTACCTTTTTTCCAGTCATTCCTCTCAATGTATGTACCTTGCTTGTATAAGTGAACTCCATTTGTAACTTTTTGAAATTCCACTTGACTGTCCCTAACTGGGATAGCCACTTGGACTCCTAGCACCACATCACAACTCCCTAAGGGAATTAGAAGCATATCCCCCATAAAATGTGCATTACGCAATTTCCACTCAAATCCCTTACTTATATACTGACATTGCAATTGATTCCCATCAGCAACAGCTATAGCTTGAGACTCTACAGATTCAATTTTGCACCCAATTTTCTTGGCCATCGCAATATCTAGAAAATTGTGTGTACTTCTAAAATCAATGAGTATGTGCAAGGAAAATCTCTCATGCTAGCTAGTAAGCCTCATTGTTTGGAAGCACTGATTACCACTTAGAGCATGAACTGAGATATGAGGATTATCTAAGTAAAAATCATAATCAATCTGTGTGTCCTCTTCAACTTCTCCAGGCTCTTCCTCTTCCGCTTTATCTTCCCTTCCAGGAATTTCAATAAGGAAAAGTTGTGTTTTCTTGATGTTACATTTGTGACCCTTCTCATAATGTTGGTCACAAAAAAAAAAAAAAAAACACAGACCCTTAGCTAACTTCTCAGCTCTTTCAGCAGGTATCAGAGTCTTCGGTTTCAATTGAGTGGTCTGACTAGGACCATTGACTCTAAACCCTTGGTAGCTCATAGGCAGTGGTAGCAGCCCCTTCTGAGAATTGGCAGTTATGGTCCTAGGTGGTACCTAACTTCTCTTGATTGCTTCAAGGGTTTCCTCCTGAGATCTGGCATATTCCACAGCTTCTGGTAGTGTTTTGGGATGGAATGCCCTTACAAAAGATTTGATGGATGGTTTCAATCCTCCAATGAAACTATCCACAAAATAATCATTTGGAAGTGTTGGATTCTTAAGCAATAACAATGCCTTAAGCTCCTCAATAGCTTCAAGATAATTATCCAGTCCTTATACCTACTGCAATTTATTAAACTCTTCCACCACTTGCCTTCCCATATCACCTCTAAATCTGGTACACAAATCTACAATGAAATCATCCCAGTCTATATGCTTCCTTCTAAGAATATAACTATTGAACCAAACCTTAGCTTTTCCCTATAAATGCATCGAAGCCAGATCAACCTTTTGGTCATCTGGAATCTTACAAAGGTTAAAGTACTTTGCACATTTCTCAACCCATTGCCTTGGATTGGAACCATCAAATGTAGGGAACTCTACTCTTGGATTAAAATACATAATGTTCCCTTTCAGTTGACCCTCACCCGAGACCCTATTTCCCGAGTGGCCAATTTCCCTAGTTTCAGCCTCATTGACTAGCACAAAATTAGGGATTTTAGTACTACCTTTCTGTTTCTCCATTTCCTTCATTTGGTCCATTACTTGGTTGATTTTCTGGTTCTAATCAGCTATTTGCTATGACAAAGACCTTTGCTGTTCCAACAAGCTCTTCAGCATTTCTTCTACCGTTGCCATGGTAGCTCTTCGCGTTTTTGCCAGTTTGAATGACAATGGCCACTAGAATCAGAGGCAAGCTCTGACACCAATGATGCAGCAACCAGGGAGTTTAGCGAAATGAATAAGCTCTGAGATCTACTACACAAGCAATCAGTGAAACAGAGACGATGGTGGGAGAGAGTTTGGAGAGAGAAATAGCAATAACATTGTATTATTATTTTCCTTTGCTGAATACAATAGCTATTTTTATAAGCTCAATGTAAGAAGGTAGTTATAACTACCTACTAGATTCGGTAGGCCCTCCCTTAGCAATCTAACAAACTCCCCAAAATTCACTAATTCCCCTTTTTACTGTATCATTCTTTTGGGAGGAGAGGAGGCCCCATCCTGTTGTGAAATTAGATTATATTTCCTAGAGTGTAAGACTCCATTTGGTCATTAGAAAATTTAGTGGAAAGAAAAGTTGAAGGAAAAACAGTACGGAGAAAATGAGTTTTTTTCCTCTTGTTTGGATTGAGGAAAAAATACAAGAATTTGGATTAGAAATTTAAATGTTGATGAACTACTTGAATCATGTTGATATCATCTAAGCAATGTGAGGTTGGAGAAGGTTGGAAATTTTTCTTGAACTTTTCTCACAATTTTATGAGGAAAATTTTATCACTTGTTTCTAACAATTTTTGCACCTAACTTTTCTCCATATTTTTTTCTTTGTGATTTTCTCTAAACCAAGCACAAGAAAAAAAGTAACTTTTCCAATTTTTTTTTTCTTTTCACCAAATTTTCCAAGGTCCAAACGGATTCTAATGCGTTATGTGCCTACTCGCTTAGGTTTCATTCTTCTCCAAGACTAAAATTCCTATTTTTCATCTTTGGATTATTGATTACTCATAAATTTCATACTTCTGATCCTAGGATGTTCTTTCTTAAATTCTCCAATGACATAAGAGACTAATTATTTTCGATGAAACCTACTTATACTAAAGAAAATACAACTAGTAAGTACAATCTAGCAACTATCTGGCTGCCCCAACAAAGTTTGCCTCTGTGTGCAATGTCGAACTTTATAACTGAGGTCCAATTTGTCGGTGAGATCAATGTCTAAACCCTGACTGCCCTCCCTCATGTATATTACTCCACACCTTCATCTCCAGTATAATGTTTTTTTCTCCATGCATGAATTACTCCACATCTTCATCTCGAATATAATGTTTCTTTCACATCAATAAAAGCCTCCAAAAGCAGCGATGGAGCTAGATGTGAAAAGCAACAAGCAAGGTTATGCTCAATTCGATTAAAAGAAAAGGTTATACAGATAAGCAATTAACATGATGTGAAAATTAAAAAATAAAATCTCAAATTAAAAATAAGGGATTAAGACAAAAACTAAAATAAATTATAATCTAACATTAGATAGTACACTTTTTGGTGCAATCTAAATTATACAAATATAATTTAACAATAGTAAATTTTTTTTCTTTTACGACTAACGCAAAATGCAAATCCAAAATGCAGGCAAATAGGTCACATGGACGGTCCACAAATTCAACATGCAGATGTTGTATGTGGTAATGTACTCACGTTATAAGCAGTAGTTCTAAGGTACATACCTATGTACCATGTTTAGGTACATACCTATATAAGAGGTATCATATAATTAGGAAAAACTTCTATTTTATTTCCCCCAATGCAACAAGCATTTTCATAATTATCTAGCCCAGCCAACCAGAAAAGGACACATTATAGCAAACAAAAGATACACTACAGACACGAAAATATATATTATACATAAGAAAAGATACATTGCAAAAAACAAAGGATACACTGCAGGAAGACAAAGGTATACTGTAGAACAGAAAAGATACACTAGTGCGAAAAAAAAAGATACACTACAACATACCTAGTGCGCGTCACTACATGACTTTAGGGTGTGTACCATAGTAGATACATACGTTTGTATCTAAGAATTTTCCCGTTACAAGGTTACGATATTGCATGTTAGAAAGTCTTAGTAGTTTATGAGATTCCTTGTCCTAAGTATGTCAAAATTTAGATTTACTAAATCTAATTCTATTCTTACTAACGAAAGGTAAACAAAAAATATACCAATATAATATAGTTGGTCAATTTTAACAGACATTCTAATTATATTACATCGATGACTTTGTAACACCCCCCACCCCTAAGGTTAGGAGTATTAGCGATTTCTTAATTCTTGCTTAAATTTTGGGGTGAAAAGGATAGAGTTCCGCCTAAAAATGGGCTAAAACTAGGCTTATAGCCTTACAATAGGTTCCTGCACTCGATAAATGCACAAACATATATTCATAACTTAACGGCTACATGCCGGAGATCACAACTCCACGGGCCACGCACCCTGAGTATACTAAACAATATAGTTCAATAATAGAAAAGAATTGGAAAGCACAACTAAACGAATCATACATCCAGAGTATTAGGGTTTACTTCCCAAAAAAATAAACAACTTCAGCTACAAGACGACTGATAAATCAGATGGTCGGCTCACATGGCCAGACAGAGTGACTTCTAGACAATATGCATTACATGGCTTTAGTAATTAGCTTACATACACTCAAGAACTTAAATTATATCACAATACATTGCTAAGCTCACAATTTAACGTACAAAAGCATATAAGTCTACTTTTAGTATAGCAAGGTAAACTCCACCTCGGCTTATGTGAACCGACTTCTACCTGTCACTTTAGGAACCTGGGGCAAAAGGGGAAAAGATAGGGGGGACGAGCTACTATACGCTCAATGAATGACCCCCAACCCTCAGAAAACAAAACAGTTGCATGTCATACTTTAACTAGCACATACAGACACAATCTGATACATAATATCATATAATAAGCATGTAGGGTCTTCCACATCTATTGTCACCTCAATGACCTTTCTAGTATTATAGTAACCCTATACTCCTTCTAATTCACACCCAAGGTACTTAACTTGTCTGAACTAAGTCTCTAATAGCTTATTGGTGGTAATTCCATGTTATATCAACATAACATCACACAATGTAAGCATAACGTTACATAACAGGCACACAGGATTCATTAATAAGCTATCTCATGCAACAATTTAGGTGTTGGATGCAATAGAACACTTAGTCCACATATAAGCATCTAACGTCAAGGAGTTTAAACAAAATGACCAAGTGAGACTCCTTTTTCCAAGAGAGTAAGATTAATGTATATCGCTTAAATTAATGGAAGTTCTTATGAAACTGTCGTTATGCACTTGGCAGATAATTGAAACTCAATAATAACTCTTTTCAAGAAGAGATGTACCTTTTCAAATCTTTACACCAACATCACCCTCGAACAAGGCATTCACATCACATAACACGCATGAAATCATTTTCATAGGCATCGGAATCTCATATCTGTGCTGGGTGCAGTTGAGGCCGTCACTCATGTTCCATCATACCAGTGAGTTCGTCACTCACATTTCATATTATCCCCATCTGGATCTTCCAGGGTTCCCACTTCTGGGTCTACTCCCTGGCAACATATTACCCCTATCAGGGTCTTCTAGGGTTCTTACTTCTGGGTCTATCTCCCTAGGTATGAAGGTTCCTGAGAATCGGGCATTCTCCCTAATTATTGTACATATAGCACCATTTTCCTAGCCCAAAATGTTTTAGATGCATTTCACCTCTAAATGCATCTGCATTAAAACTTTCATTGTATCACAAACAATGACATTCTCATTCTTATGAGGCTTAGAGCCTTAATGATTTTACATCAATTTAGAAAGCATAAATTATGCTTAAAATGAGTTAATGTTTGCGTATTCATTCACTCGTCAAGGCAGGAAGTATGGAAACTCATTTGAAAGGTAATATTGCATTCGTACATAATCATCTCGATTATTCAAACCATAGACGCAAACATTTCATCCAATCACATGAAATTCTAACATACTCAAGAGACGTGATTCAAGTCATGAAAGAGGTTTATATCGTATAATCACAACCACCTTTAGCTAACATCTGACCTATTTTCCATAGACAGTCACACGTTTTGACTCAAGATGACTTTAAACATGTTGAAAACATATTTATTCGTGATTCGTATCACTTCAAAACTCAATAGTTCACTTGCGGGATTTCTGAAAATAATCGAGGCATCATTTTAAACTTGAATCAACTCGACATTAAGTTTAAATGAACGCTCAGTCAAAAGGGACTACACTAGGTACATTTCAAGGTTCACTCAATGTAACCACATGTTTGTTCAAATAAGCATGTGCAACATAGTTTAGGGACGACTAAATAATCGGTAATTCAGCTAAGGCCTTGGGAGTACATTTAGTGAATCAGGCAATTTTCATTCGTGAAAAACTTCTTAACTCACGCATCGATTAGTTAAGACACTTAAACAACCAAGCAATCTAGTGGCTATAGACACATTAATTTGAAAAGAACGTGATTTATACGAACACACATAGCACACATGCGTATCCAAGGTTAACAATTAACATCCTCTTTTCAACTAAGCAAAATTAGCCTAGTATTGCATTTATAACACAACATTACATTTTGTAGTACACGGAGTTTCACACAACCTGGACTCCCTCCTTACGGCACCGACCACAACTGTCCTTGAAACTATTTCAGTTCAACCCAAATTATTCAACGCCTACTTGCAATTTCTCAACTCATTATAGTTTCAACCTAACTACTAAATCAGCTATCATAAATATTTCAAAAACATTTTAAAATTAATAGTAGGTTTAGGGATTAGGAACCACCCACCTTCACTTCAAGCTAAGGATCTAACTCCTGGGTTAATTGGGCTAATTTCAAGCTGAATTTCAGGTCTCCTAATCTCCCCCTTATTGTTATCCCAAGCCTTGCTGCTGCCACAGCTTGCATGCCCTTTCTTCTCGTTCTTCCGACCTCCAAGTCAGGCCCCTATGGTGGTGACGGCTGAGGGCTTTTAGAATCCTAACCCATGAAACCTGTTAGTTCCAAATCGACCCCCCTCTCTCTCTCTTTCTCTTTGTCACTAACAAGCGAATGGCTAGCAACTGTAACACCCCTAACCATTTTCTTAATTTCTGAGGCGAAATGGATAGAGTTTCGCCTGTAAACTAACCATTTTTCAAGCTTAAAGCCTTACATTAAATCCCTGCAATGAATAGAAGCATAAAAGGACACTGAAATAAGCTCAACGACTACATGCCGGAGTTCACAGCTCTACAAGCCACTCGCTCGGAGTATACCAAACAATATAGTTCATTAATAAAGAAGAAAATAAAAGATACAGCTTGACGGATCGCACATTCAGAGTACTGGGGTTTTTCATCCCAAAAACAAACAACTTAAACAAGGATAAATGACTAATCAGACGGTTGGTTCACATGGCCATACAAAGTGACTTTTAAACAATATGCATTACATGAACTAGAGCGCCTTGTTTACATACATTTACAACTCTAGAGATATATCATATTACATCGTTTAACTCTTGAGTCTACTTCTATATGTGCATACATGACACCTTTTCAAAGCAAGAGTAGACTCCATCTCGGCATAAGTAAATTGACTTCTACCTGTTGTAATGAAAACTTGGGAAAAGGGGAAATAGTAATAGGATGAGCAACCACACGCTCAGTGAGTATTTCCTGACTCCTTAAAGCCAAAACCATTTGCAAGCAATTATCATAATAATAAGTAGCATTCACACAACATTTGCATATTACTATCATATTAGGCAATCATAGTGCCCAAGGAAAATCATCACCTCTAAACTTCATGCTAGCCACTCAAGTTCATTTCTGGGCCCTTAATAACCAAACTTCCTTAATAAACAAGCATTTAGGCACATAAGCAAGTAAGTAATAAGAATAGGGCAAAATGCTTTCGAATACGTATTTTGAAAACGTAGTGACTCATGTTGTTTTCAAAGAATAATTTACAAATCACGCTAGCCTCTTCAAAGGATAGTTTACCAATCAAACTAGCTTCTTTAAAGAATAGTTTACAAATCAAGCTAGCCTTGTTAAAGAATTGTTTATAAATCAAACTAGCCTCCTCGAGGCTTATATACTCTTTAAAAAGAAATATGTTTCGTATTGATTCTCTAACAATCCTTATAAGCTTTTTGAATCTTATTCGAACTAGCCTCTTAATGGCCCTTAAAATCTTTCTTTTCCGTGAAATACATAAAATGGCGAAATGCCAACTGCTTTTCTTACTTATTAGGAAAATACTTTTGGCATAAGATCATCATAATGTGCTGGTTGGGTGAGATCTATTCTCAACCCCTAGTAAGACTGTCACTCACGTAAAGCTCTTACTCTCGGGATGGCAGCTACTTGGACCTTAACCTCGTCAGGGTCTTCTAGGGTTTCCCACTACTGGGACTACTCTCGAGACTACAGATTCCCCCGTTCTAGCGGCGTTTACTCCCATCTTACATATGTTCCTAAGCATGTTATCTTAGTCATTTAAAGCATATGGCCATAGTGGCTAATAGGTTTGCTGTCTCTTACAGTGAAATCATTTATCATACAACTCACCCCTTTTTAAAATTCTTTATCCCTTAAAAACCTCATCCGTATAGTTAATGATAGGCCATCATTCGCTAATAGTCATGGCTACTTTTATTTTCAACCACGAAAACCTTCTTTTTCAAAATTTCACCCTCGCACACATGATAAACCTTTATGACATGAAGGGGAGGGGCTCACACGTAACACATTCAAACACTTCATAATTCAACTTGAAAACCTCTTAAAATCGTAATGGAGTTACCACTCACAATTCGAAACACATTCGAAACTCAAAGCACTTAGCTAGCATAAATTTCAAACTAAGTTTCGTAATAGACATCTTTAGTTGTCATTTTTCAACTCGTTTTAATCCTTTTAAACACAAGAAGGGGACATGAACAAAGTAAAGCCTTAAACATTATCGAACTTGTTCCTAGTTCGTTTTAAACTTCCTAGACATATAGACTATTCAGTTGAGTCACTCACTGAATAGTTCGACGATTTCGGATCTTTTAGGCTACAAACATCTCAACAAAATAACATGCAACTGATGAGTATTTAAAAATATTCTTAATTATGAAAACAAGCTCTTTAACACCTTTTTAAATATGTCTAGCCTCAAAAATCAATTACATAGCATCACTTAACAACATCAAGAGGGAAGGGGTTCACAAGTAGCACATTCATAATACTTCGCAGGAACAGTTTCGGCAAAATTGATCTAACATTCCATATACCTCGCAATCCACACGATTCCTGTCAATATCAAACCTAGACTCCCTCCTCACACAACATCAACCACAAGAATCTTGAATCACTTAATAGTTGCACCTCAAACCATCCAACTACCAAGCTTAGCTCAATATTGCCATAAACGAATCAATAGTGCATGAAACCATCCCATATAAGCGCAACATTCATGCTAATAGCCAAAAATAGAATTTAAATGTATCCAATATGATCTAATAATGACATTTAAATATAATTCAGCTTGCTCTATAGTACCTCAAATTATCCTATTCACAATCTCAGGGCATAATGCTCACATGCAACCTCTAAAACATATTTTAGGCATAATAAACTAATTCAACAGCAATTTTAAAGTGACATTCTGTTTTCCACTAATCTCCAATATATCGATTAGTTAGAACCATGCATCAACTCAGCATGCAAATATCCCAAAATCAATGTTATTATCATGACTACTCAATTTACCTCTAAATTCCCCAAATATTGACTCCTAACTCTGATTCTAACATGCATTAACTAAAATCAATAAAATTCATTGAAATCACTAATAATTTAAGAGGAGAGAAACACCCGCTTCGATTCTAGCCTTGGGTCTGAATAGCTGGGATGGTGGTGCGAATTAGGAATCCTGAACAGAGCCTCTGGACCCTCACTGTGGCTACACCCAAACCCACGGTCATACAACCCCAATCTGCCTACTGCTACCATGAATTCGAACCCCTCAACCCTCACTTTGGTTTCTCCTTGATCTGAAATCGCCTTAGATTTATGGTGAAGGATGGTAATGGCGTGGCTGTGGTAGATCTGGGCCATGCTCGGTGCCCTGGGGTCGACAGAAAAGACCACAAACATGGTCAGTCTGGGTCTGGGTTTGCGGCTAGATGTAGAGAACAGGGGATGGTGGGGTTGGTAGTGGTGCTGGGTCGCACACAGGGACCACCGTGGTCCCTCCCGTGCTCCCTGGAGCCGACGTGGCCAAAGGAGGAAGGGGAAGGAGATGAGGAAGATGAAGAGTGGAGAAAGAGAGAGATGGGGGTCGGGGGGCTCGGGTCTGCGAGGAGGCGGAACAAAAGGCCTCGCACGATTTTACCAAAATACCCTCATCCCCTATTTTGTTTCAAGCTTGCCCAATACTTAACACCGCTAGTCTAATCTCGTACGCTGTATTCCAAACCTGAACTGATAACACATTTCTTCTGTCGATTATTCATTCTCAAATATATCAAGTTTCGAATTAATAAGTAACGAAACTAATTCGAAGGTTGACGATCTAATCGTATTTGGGTTCCTACTTGATTTAGTAATCGATAATAATCCTTATGAATGCTTATTAGAAATCATCGTAAAATTTTCTAACTAATAATAATAATAATAATAATAATAATAATAATAATAATAATAATAATATTATTATTATTATTATTATAATTATTATTATTAATGGCGACAATAATATTCTTTTTATAAAATTATCATTCATGCTGGCACATCAATAGTAATTTAACTCATATCATTTATAAAATCGTATTTTATAATGTCAAAAAGACAAGACAGTTAGCTCACATTAAAATAAAGAACACGGGGGTTACACAACGTCACCGTCGCTGCCATGCTCGCCGTCGTCGCCGTCGCCGCCCATCTCTGACCTTGGCCCTGCTGTCTCCTTTCTTGCTTTCCTTGTTGAGTCTCTCTCCCTCCCTCCCTCCCTCCCTCCCTCCCTCTCTCTCTCTCAATAGTCAGGTTTGAGTCTCGGCTGCTTGCAAACCAGGCGGTCATCGGTGTGGTGCCACCACCACCGTCGTCCGGCCGGCCCCCTTCTCTCTCTCTCTCTCTCTCTCTCTCTCTCTCTCTCTCTCTCTCTCTTAATCTCTCTCTTTCTCTCTCTTGTGTGGTGGGTCATGGGGCTGGGTTGAGAATCCCCCTGTTGTGTTTCTGCCGTGAAAGAAAGGGGGCATCAGCCCCTTTTGTCCCTTTTCCCTTTTTTTTTTTTGTTTATTGATGGCCTGCTAATCAACTTTAATTTTCGGCCCCCAAATTACCAGTGCGTAGTCTAGGCTATTATCTAAACATTCTAATACTCAGCATTCTAATCGAATTCTAGAAACGACTAAATTAAACTATCGACACAATTTAATGGCACAAATTAGCACGAACTAAATTTTAAAATCAATAATAATAATAATTTTCTTTTTATAAAATTATCACTTAGGCAAGAACTTCAATATTAATTTAATTTGGCTAAAAATAATAAAATACGATTCATAATATCAAGGAACAGGCTAGGTAGTTTAAATAAAATGCGGGCATTACAGACTTGCACAATGAATGTGACACCAACATGCTACATCATAATTTTCCTTTATTTTTAATGCAATGTTGTGTAAATTACCATAACTTTATGGTGTTAGTGTAATTAGCAAAGATAAGTACAAGTCGTATCTACAAGGAACTTGATTTCAACCACCAAAATTGATCTTAACACTCGATCTGGTCAAAATAGTCACTTGGGTTATAGTTAACTAAAATCAGTTTGAAACTACTGAGTAATTAAATGTCAAACCTAAAAATGAGTTTATAAAACCTTAGGTTGGGATTCACCATGACATTATGCTGTACAAATCAATCACTAAACTATACAAAGGTGCTCGTGTAAATGTTTGGAGTGGAAGGATTACACAGTAAAACTCATCTACATCATCTTTTAAAGATCACTAAACTGGCCAATCAACCTTAATCATCTATTTTCATGAAGCTAGAATCAGTAAGACCAGAGGATTAAGTAATCAAGTATCCCAATTCAAACCTTAATTATTTTCATATTAGGAGTTCTAATTATTCATAAAGGCACACTAGGTAAAGGTTTTAACTTTTATTTCTCCCTTAGATCCTAATTAAGAATAGTGAAAATCTTCTCTTCAAAACTTTCATCAAGCAATAGGTGCGCTAAATAAGAATCCAAATCATATACTTGGGCGAAGTGTACAAATATCCAAATTGTGAATCAATCAAGCATAATAGGGTTACTCCCAAACCAAGATAAGGATTTAGCCTGTTGACATATTGAAGGCACTAGTTCAAAAACCTAATTTGATAATCATTGATGAGTATGAAAACCTAGAAGAGTAATAAGAAATAAGAAAATTGAAGATCAAACTTGGATTAAATGCAATAATGATCTTCAGCAATCTTCGATGTTCATAAGCTTGATGCAAAAGAGCCTTAGAAATCCCCTAAATAAACCCTAACAATTGCCTCAAGACAATGCCCTATAATAGTTTTTGAATAAGATAAAAGATGTCCGTAATTCTGTCCGAGATAAAAATTAAGTAACCCAAAATTTTATATGACGCACATCCATCCTTCGATGCACAAATAGCTGTGTAAAACCATCAGGTAGAACACCCGTCATGCAAAACTGCAGGAACTTTCGGTCTCAGATGCATGGCTATGCAAAGTGTGCAGGGGGTAGTAGTGCATGTCTTCAACTTTTTAGTAGTTCTGTAGGGGCATGCATATGTGCATGGTTAGCCGTGCAGATCTTTCAGCACTACTTCTTGATTCCTCAATCATTTTGCTAACTCCTTGAATCTCTTCTCTATCAAAAACATCGCTCCTTGTTCATCTTTAGACCCTTGAATGCGAATTCCCTCCAATTAGGACCACCATACGTACAAAAAGGGAATTTAATCCAAATGAGACAATTGTGAGCAAAGGAAGGCAAATATGGCATAGTTCCTCACTGAATCGAGAAAATATATAAGGAAGAGTAGTGAAATCAAAGGATCAAAATGATGAAATTTAAGCTTTATCAACTCCCTCATGCTTGTCACTTGTTTGTCTCCAAGAAAGACTAAAAGCATGAATGAATTGAAGAGGGACTGAAACCTCTAATTTTTCACACCTCCTCAGGCCAATCAATTGATAATAAGTCATTTCAGCACAACTAAACACAACAAGAAGACTACTCAGGCATAAATAGGCAGTGAAAATAAATGTTCAAAGTTAATTCTAAAATCACATTGCTTAAACTTAACACTTAATTAACCTATATCATAGCTCCCATTAATCAGGATGCCTTCAAATAAGTGGTGAACTGGACAGTCTAGTAGAATTTCTTACAGAGGAAAAAAGAAGAATACTCCTTCTCATGTGCTCAGAAATACCTGGCTCTCTCAATCATCCTCCTAGTATAACAACCTTACCATAAGCTTGTTTGTATTCTCAATCCTCCTCTGCCAGAATGTACATGCAAATGACAATTCAGAGGACTTGTTACGGGTTGTAATGAGGCTTAGGTTAGGGGTGAAAAAGGGTGGATAGATTTTAGAATGTGGAGCTGAAGCCGAAAGACTAAGAAGCACTACAAACATTCTCTCAGGTGCATTACGTCATCATCTCATTCCACACTAACCAACTTGAGGACAAACCCCTGAATGGGGCATAAGAAATGAGTTGAGACATTCAATATTACATTATATTCACCAACAACACTTTTATTCTCACTTTTTATCTTTTCATGTTTGTCTTTTTTCTTTTTTTCCATGTGAGTGGCATGAGGGAACATTTCACGGTCTAATCTCAACTCATTTTCACAACATGTCTTTAGTCCATCAAACCTTGAAAGAGAAAAACAACAAAACTCCTTTCATAATAATACATCAAAGGATAGCCACCAAGATGAATGAATGCACACCTTACATGACCTATCAAAAATAATTGCTACAAAGCTCCTTCTAGTCTTGGCATAGGGATAGGAAGTTATATGAGGCTAAGGCCTAAGTGAAGAAGGTTTATAACAAATGAAATCAATTAAAGGAAAAAAGGATTAGCTATGGATAGAACATTTAATCATAGGAAAGCTATTTAGCTATGTGGCTATCAGTTAATCAAGAAATGCTTCCATCATTTTATCACATGCACATACTATGCATAGTCTTAGAGAGAATCAAACCAAGTTCTAGAAGGCATGCAAACGGGAGAGCTACACAATCAATGAGAAGAACAAGATTGCATGAAAGTCAATAGTCTAAGCATGCCCAAAAGCTCACGGGATGAAGTACCAGAGTAACTCAACTAGTTCCAGAAATCTCCCTCTTGAAAGGAATAGTCAATCATGAAAAGGAGATTTCAAGGGGAAACTAATGTACAAGACTAAGTAATGCAATCAGAACATTTTAAAATCATCATTCAAGTAGGATTTACTCAAAATAGCTTGAGATCATGCACAATCACACCGATCGACTGAGTAGCAATGCGTTGACTCATCATTATAGGATGGGTTTTCAAAAACTTTTTTTTCATTTTTTAATTCTTTTCAAAGTAATAACTCGACGTAAGGCAATCAACGGGCAGACAACTGGAAAGAAGGGTTAGAAAGATTAACTGCGGTTATATGGGAGCCCTACACTCAACACGTCTCCACTTGAGATAAATAGTTAGAGATAAAATATATAATGCAATGTCTACCTACATGATCTACTGAATAGGAAATAAAATAAAGACAAATGCACCCTAAACTAAAAATGAAACCTAAGACCTAAATGTAAGTATGCTAAAGGTAAAGACAGATGGATTTTACTACAGCTAATCGCACGGATTAATCAACCATCCACAATCTAGCAATCTAAAGATCACTTCAAGCCATCATAATACCTAAGAGCTCATGAGCTCACCTCCTCCATGCTTGAACCTTTCATTGTTCCCAACAAAATAGATAAACATGTTAAATAAGGGGAAGGAGGAAAGACTTACAGCGAATCGATAGGGGCCATGGGGTCGCTGGGCCTCCAATCTGGAAAAGGATGGAGCCACTGAAAGTGCTCATAAGCATAATAAACATTACTCTGTTTGTGTGAACCGTTGAGTTACAACTTTCATTTCTCCTTTATTAATGAACTATACTGTTTGATGTACTCCAAGCGAGTTACTTGTTGAGTTATGAACTCCGGCATGTAGCCGTTGAGCTTATTTTAGAATGTTTTATGCTTTCGTTGATTGCAAGGGTTTATTGTAAGGCTTTTAGCCTGGAAATGGTAAATTTTTAGGGGAAACTCTGTCTGTTTTGCCCTGTCAAGTTAAGTAGGAAGTTAGGGAAATGTAACCCTCCTAGCCTTAGGGGCTGGGGTTGTTATATTGATGGTATTAGAGCATGATTCTGCGACCATAAGCCACGATCTAAGTCTTACATTTCATATAGGTGCCTAGGAACACGTTGTGATAATATGACATGTGCCGTGCTTTGTGTGCAAGTGTGCCTTATAGCCTGGCCATTTGCAACTTATGTGTGGCTCGCTTAGGTGGATTGGCAAAAAGGGGCAATTTATGTGATAGTATAAGAGTTAAGTAGCTTTCCTACCTTGAGGTGATGTTTTGAGTGCTCCATTGGTGCAATATGTTCCTAACGTGCCAATTAATTTCATTGATTGACTTTTATGTGATCTGTTTAAGCCGATCGGATAAATGTGAGTCATGTGTTAGAATATGAGCCCTATTCACTTGCGTGTTCTTGTGTGAGCGAAGTGACGATTCGAATGGTAAATGTGTTACTCGTGTGCCTTGATAGGATAATCGACAGTTAAAACGCATTGTTTTAAACTAAAATGATTGAGAATGTTTAACTTAAAGCTCATTCTTGCCCCTTAAGTACGATTTGCTCACCGAGCCCAATAATAGAGTGAGCAGATGCACTCAATGGTTGGTAGGGAAAAAGCTAGAATCAGTTAAACCATCCTCCTATTAAAACAAAGAGACTCAAAATAGATGAGCTATTTTTCATCTTTGAAACTCAAGATTTTGAAATGTTGGTGCCATCCTGACTGTCAAGTCAAGTTTTACATCACATCAAAGGATTAGCTTTCCGTTAGTTATGATGAGGGAGTTTAGGTTCACAAGTACATGTCCTTATGTTTGTCAGAATATTGCTTATAAATGTGAACGTGCTAAGATGTGCACATCCATGGAGCCGTTCGTAACGAATTAGGAAAGGAATGATTGGAGATTAGTTGCTATGATTGATAATCCTATTAAATGGTACCTTCCGTGTTCGAACTCTGAATCTCCTGAGTATATTAGGGGCTACTTTTGTATGCATACTTGAGAGACTAAATACTAGTAGTAGAATCTTGAGAACATTGTGTAAATGTGCCTGTTGTTTTCCTTCTTTTCTATTATTGACAAAACAGTGCATTACTTGCTTTCTATTATACGAATCGTCATTTGCGAATGGGGTGACAAGGTTGTGGTTAGAATGAACCCTGATACGCCTAGAAAGCATAAGGGAGAAAGAACCTAGCAGACTTTGGTATCATACATAATAGATGATCTCTACCGAGGTAAGCGACCTACAATAAGACTCCTATGATCACCTGTAGGATAGGTGTACCTCAAAAGGCCTTAACGCATACCTAGAAGGCCATTGATGTCAACTATACTCAAACAAACTTAGCCACTAGACGCCAATCCTTCCTAAATTAGACGGGGTTTAGGGCATGCTGCTAACCATAGGCTACAAAGGAGGATTGCACGCGTATATACACGTCTAGGTGTTCTTTCTATGTGACAACCCATGGGTCCGCATGTCTTAAAGATTTATTATGGTGTCATGTGCTATATGAGACCATAAGAGCACCTATAGATAGGATTGTTGTATGCGGCCATTGATGTGTTTGTGAACAAATGCCAACAAAATGAGTTTCTGCATTTGCTTGACTTGAATTTGATTAAACATGGGACTGTATTAGTTAGAGCGATTTAATTTATGTAGTTAGTTTTACGACATGACTCTTGGATCATCATTTACAGACCTTCAATACTGTTTTCTGGTGTTATAGTTAGATTGGTCGAACCCGATGTATGTAATACGTGACTAGACAACAATAAAGGTACATTTACATGAATCTCGTCCATAGATATATGTATCTCATGTGTAAGAAAGTAGCATGGTAGAGCATTCATGGTCATGGCATCATATATATGGACACCCATGTATATTATGCATGGTCATTAATGCACTCTAGGAATTAGGTCATGACTAGTTATGTGTTTTATGAATAAGTTATTGCACTTCTTAGTGTTTGCTTGACTTAAGTTGGTTTAATATATGACTTGGTCATTCAGATAATACAAGTTTTGCAATTGATCGTATGACATGACCACTGACTCATTGTTTGCATTCCGTGACTTCTATGATTCCATGTTATAGCTAAGTAACTGTACGCGCCCGTATCTGAAGCATGATGAGATGACCCTAGAAACCTGCATTCATATATTCTTGCCCTCATATGTTTGATCAGAGGAGCGCAGCGGAAACATGTAGGCTCATAAGCTGCAGGCCACAGGATTCGTCTAGGAGCATACCCATTCATTTGCACGAACCTATGACTTAAGGGATGATCGGTCCCAAAGTGAGGACTTTAGGGAAAGCCTCACCACCGTCAAAACCATCGACTTACATTCTTGCCCTAACATTTCCTTCTCAAAGTTGTTCCTATCGACATGTTATGCTAGTTTATGCTACTAGTGATTCCTGACCTTCAGTGCTCTGTTGTTAGCCCTAGGTGATGCCAATGTGGTCTCAAGTGCTACTTTAATTTTCTTCATTGTCAATTTGGTGTAATTTGATGTCTCTGCTACCTTAGAGTGATGTGGTAACTTTCCAGTTAATAATTTAACTTTAGTTTGGTTTAATATCTTCATGTTTTGAAATGAACCTGATTAAGTTAAACCCCCTTCATATGACCTTGACATGTCCTGTCTAAGTTGCCATGAATGAGATGCTTAAAGATTAGCTGGAGATGGTGTAAGAAGATAGAAATCTAGGTCACATATGCTTTCGCTTTCTAAATTACTTTCCATATGTACATTAGCTGGTTTCATGTTACTTTCAATTCCTGGACTTGAGAATGCTGAATTGCTAATGCTATGCAGTGCTATGCGATGCTATTATACTCGAATGATACTATGTGGTGCTATGTGACATTCTTATTATTCTAATGTATTATAGGAATCTCTGAGTTAATCACTGTGATCCCAAAGGTGACTTCAATTCATGTTTTAGAATGACACTACTAGTATATAACCTTGAGATGTCATTGTCCCAGTTGTCACACCTTTAGATGCCCACCCGTAGGTGCATATGCATAGAGTTACTGTCCACGATACGAATTGAGTCTAGATATTCAAAGGTCTATGTTCATTTTCAAAACAAGGTTAATAAGGTTTCCATGCCAACTCATTTGCCCCTCTTCGATGCGATTTGCCCTCGACGCCTAAATAGAGTGAGTAGACGTTTAAAGAGGATTGAGGAGGAGGAGACTAGATACCATAAGCCTTTTTCTTTCGATTTAAAAGATATAGTGATTGCAAAATGAAACCTTTTAGAAACCTACTGTATAGATCGTAGTTGTGTGCGTACATTCCAAGATGACTAAACTTAGCTTTAGAATTTCGAGAACGGAATTCTTTTAAGGGGGGAAGAATCTAAGACTCGCCTTCTTTATTTTACGTTAACCTGGCTGTCTTACCTTCTACTTATAAAATTCCTATTTTTATTAACTATATAAGTTGAATTATTATTGATGTACTTATATGACTGATAATTTTATTAAAAAGAATGTTTTAGTTGCTATTAATGTTATTATTATTATTATTATTTTTGAAGATCTTTCGATGATTTTTAGTATGCATTAATATAGCTTATTAATGAGTGCTAAATCAAATAGGAACCCGATTATGATTAGGTTGTCAACCTTAGAAGTAGTTCGATGTTTACTAAATCGAACCTAGATATATTGGGGAATGCGTAATGGGTGAGAGATTGTATTATCGACTTGGGTTTGGGATATAAAGTTCGAGGTCAGACTAGCGGTATTAATTTAAGGAAGCTTGAGACCAAACAAAAAAAGGGGGGAAAAACCAAAAAGGGGGCGGAGACCCCTCTTTCTCTTTCACGGCATCGGGACAGGGGGGTTCCTCACCCAGCCCTGCGACCCTGGTAGAAAGAGAGAGAAAGAGAGGATGAGTGAGAGACCAAGAAAGAAGAAGAAGGGGGTCGGCGACGGCGGTGACACATCGGTGGCCGCCCGGTTTGGCTAATACATCCCCCGACAGCCTAAACTCAAGCCCAGAGAGAGGGATTGAGTGAGAGGAAGGGGAGAGAGATATGCCCCAGCGGTGGTCGACGCTGATGGAACGACGACGAGAAGTTGACGATGGCGAGATTGGCGGCAACGAGGTGCCTCCACCGGTGGGCTCGAATCCGGCGACGGCTAGGAGCCACGATAATCAAGAACTCGTGGGTTAGCATTTCGAACATCCAGCACCACCACCATCTGCCTCAAACCATTAGAACCACCAACCACCACCACCACTGTGGCCAGTCTGAGTAGCGCAATTAGCCAAGGAATCAGGGCCTCTACCTTGGAGTCCAGGTGGGTGTTTCTCACCTTCTAAATTATTAGTAATTTCGAAAACAATTTCGCCCTCGAGTCATGTTGCATGTTAGTTTAAGGTTAGTTAGATTAGCTGAAAAATGGGAGAAGCGATTATTGTATGTTTAGGTTGATGATAAACTGCCCAGGATTGAACTAACATATATGCTCGAAATGTTGCTTGGTAGGGTCAGAAAGTCACCTTAGATGGGTAAAAGATACGCCTTATAATTTGATTAAAAGAAGGCTAAAAATCGAACCAAAAATGGACATGGGAAGGGGCTGCCATGACGGTAGAATTTGAGGCTTTTACGATTAGTAAATTGAGTATTTTGTGAATAAAGAACGTGTTACATCGATGCATGCTAAATTAGTTAATTCATGTTCGAATCAATGCATGCTAATTAGCTAAGTCATGTTTAGAAGTAGCTTCTGAAACAAACTAAGAATATTTTAAATCGATACACGTTTAGTTGGTTTGTTATGCTTTGAAAATGACATGTTTAGTTGATCAGTTATGCTTGAAGGTGGCATGTACAGCTGGTTAGTTATGCTTTCAAAATGACATGGTTAGTTGATTAGTTATGCTTAAAGGTGGCATGTATAGCTGGTTAGTTATGCTTTCAAAATGACATTTTTGGTTGATTAGCTATGCTTTGGAAATGGCATGTTTAGTTGGTTAGTTATGTTTTAAGAATGACGTGTTTAGTTGGCTAGCTATGCTTTGAAACAATATGAACTTGGCATGCTTACCTCCTATTCGCGGGTTATGAGCGTAGGCTAGTTTCATGCTTTATGAGTGAATTTCAGTTTATTAAATACTTATTTCAAGTTAATGCAATATATATACATATATGCTGTATCGAGCTGCTGGATGGTTGCTGCTCGCTCGATAAGTTTATACGTAGCTACTTCATTTGACTTTTATGATAATATGCTATAGTTATGGAATTGAAAACCGAGTTGGTAGCTGGATGACTTGAGGATGAACTAATGAGTGTTCTGAGGTTCTTTGTTTGGTGTTACGTGAGGAGCGAGCCTGGGTTGTGATTGACCACAATCATGTGGATTGTGAGGCTATGTGTGGCTTATTCTGCTGAGTTGATTATGAAGTATTTGAATGTGCTACGTGCAAACTCCCTCCCCTTTTTATATCATTAATTTTCACCTTGAGAGTGAGGATGAGTTTGAAAAAGAAAGTTTTTATGGTTGTAACTAATGGTAGCCATAACTGTTAGCAATCGGTGGGCTATTTTAACTATACGAATACAGTTTTGAGAGTTAACTCACTTGAATGGGGGAATCCCTAAGGAATTTAAATAAAAAGAGGGCGCGTTATGTGAAAAAGGATTTTGCTGTGAGAGGCAGCAAACTATTAGCTGTTATGGCCATACGCTTTAAATTGGCTAAGATATTGTGCATACGGACAATAAGATGGGAGTGAACATGCTTGAATGGGGGAATCCCTAACTTAGAGAGTAATCCTAGTAGTGGGAAGCCCTAGAGACCCAGACGAGGCTTAACGTCCAAACGTTAGTTGCCATCCCAGGAGTAAGAGCTTAGCGTGAGCGATAGTCTCACTAGGGGTTGAGAATAGATCTCACCCAATCAGCACATTATGATAATCTTACGCTCAGAGTAATTTCCTAATAAGTAAAAAAAGTAGTCGGCGTTTTGCCTTTTTAAGTAAGAAAAAAGGCTAAGAAAAGAGCTTCATAAACCTTAAGAGGCTAAGAAAAGAGTTTTTATGAGCCTAAAGAGGTTAAGTAAAGTGTTTTCAGAAAAAGAAAGTAAGATTCCTATGCATAACTTGTGCATACCCTATGAATGAAGTTTTAAGTGAAGTATTGCCATTTCCTTGTGCATATAAGTATAAATGTGCATGTTATGAGAAAGAAAGCTCCATGTATGATCCTTACTCCATGTGTTTAAGTGTCTTGCACAAGTGAATTAGATAGACAAAGCACGATTCATGTAATGTGTCGCATAACCTATGGTTATGGCTGGTATTAACGAAAACTATCTGTCGTTCAATACGATAATAGTAATGCTTAAATGCGTGATATGTGGCTAATTCAAGAGGTTAAATAAAGTATTTTTAGAAAGAAGAAAAGAAGATCTCTGTGCATATTCTGCACTTATCTTATGAATGAGTGTTTGACTAAAAACTCAAGTAAGGCATGGCTATATCCCTAATGAATCAAACATTTAAGCTTTGAATGTGCATAACCTATGAATGAAAGTTCTGTGCTTAACCCTCGTTGCTTGCTTATGTATTTGAGTGCCTGGTTTTTAAGGAAATGGTTATTAGGGACCTAAGAATGAGTTTGAGCAACTAGAATAAAGTTTAGGGGTAATAACCCATCCTGGGGGACTATGATTTCGTAACACGATAGTAATATATAAGCACGTGACATGAGGCTATTAATGGTATTATTGCCTGTAATGATTATGGTTTTAAGGGGTCGGGGAATACTCACTGAGCGTGTGATTGCTCATCCCACTACTTTTTCCCTTTTTCCCCAGGTTTTCTTTGTGACAGGCTGAAGTCGACTCATATATGTCAAATGGAAGTTAGTCTCACTTAAAGGGGAGACATCTGTGCTCACAGTGAAGTGGTCTTGCTGTTTAATGATGTTGTAGGATGTACTCTTGGTTTTTAATGTATGCAAACAAGTATTCCAGTTATAATATAGTGCGTTTGGTTTAGGAGTCACTCTGTGCGGCCATATGACCATCTAATTAGTCAGTTGTCCTTTTTAGCTGAAATTAGTTATGTCTTGGGATCTAAACCCCAGTACTCCGATTGTGTGAACCGTTGAGTTGTAACTTTCATTTCTCCTTTATTAATGAACTATGTTATTAGATGTACTCTAAGCGAGTTGCTCGTTGAGTTATGAACTCCGGCATGTAGCCATTGAGCTTATGTTAGAATGTTTTATGCTTCTGTTGATTGTAGGGGTTTATTGTAAGACTTTCAGCCTAGAAACGGTTAGTTTTTAGGGAAAACTCGGTCCGTTTTGCCCCGTCAAGTTAAGTAGGAAGTTAGGGAAACGTAACCCTCCTGGCCTTAGGGGCTGGGGTTGTTACAGCTGATAAGAAAAATTTATGATACTAAGACCAAAAGGGAGTATATAGAAAAAGTCAAGGATCTCATCATCAGTGAGGAAGACAATTTTAGATCCTTAAAGCTTAATGATGAAGATAGCAGCCTCACAAAAATTATTAGCAAATATCCGCCACCAAATCCCTTCCAACATATTACTAGTAAGGAGATTCAAGCCGAAATTAGTGAGCTCAAATCTCAAGTTCATTCTCTTAAGACAAGCCTTATTGAAGTCAAAACAGACACTCTTGAACTCAAAGCAAAAACTTCTCTTCTTGAAAACCAAGACGCTGAATCCTCCCCCAGGAGCATAGATACTAATGACATCGTTATTCCTCACAAGGAAACTCCAGCTAACCAGTTTCTACACACTATCTCTCAAGTTACTTTTCGAAAATGGTACTGTGTTGTTAACCTAAAGGTTGAGGACTTCTCTGTCAAAGGAATTGCCCTCATTGATAGTGGTGCAAATCAAAAATACATCAAAGGAGGAATTATTCCCACAAAATATCGTGAGAGATCTCCAGAATAATTATGTAGTGCTAATGGTGATCCGCTTAACACTAGATACAAACTCGAGAAAGGTTGCATTAATGTTAAAGATTATTGTTTCAAAAATATTTTCATCGTTGTTGAAAATATTACAAATGATATTATTCTGGGCACCCCTTTTTTCACTCAAATTTACCCATTCTATGTTAATGAAATTAGTATTCGCACAAAGATTATGGATAAACCTATCACATTTCCTTTTCTGTCGCCCACAAAACAATGAGAAATGTCCCTTTTACAATCTTCCTCCATCTACAAACAAGTTTGTTATTTAGAAACCAAACACAGGCAGGTTTTTCATCTCCAAGAAGAAATCTCTTATGTTCTTATTGAAGAACAATTAAAAATTCCTCTATACAAAAGAAAATTCTTGATTTTGAACAAGTTATCAAAAGGAAAATATGCTTTGATATTCAAATGCCTTCTCGAATCGTAAGGAACATATTGTATTTTTATCTTACGAAAAGGATTTTGACGAAAAGAGCATTCCTACAATAGCTCATCCTACTGAAATGAATTTTGAACGTCTTAAACAATGCAAAAAAAAGATTCAATCCCTCCTTGATAAAGAGCGTATTAGACCCTCTAAATCCCCTTAGAGTTGTGCTGTATTTCACGTCAATAATGCAGGGGAAAAGGAACAAGGACTTCCTAAGCTCATCATTAACTACAAACCCCTCAACAAAGTCCTTTAGTGGATAAGATATCCAATTCCTAATGAAAGCGATATACTCAATAGAATCTCTAGTGTAAAAACATTCTCTATGTTTGATATGAAGTCTAGATTCTGGCAAATCTACATTGTAGGATCAGATAGGTACAAAACAACATTACAGTGTCATTGGGTCAGTATGAGTGGAACGTAATGCCATTTAAACTAAAGAATGCACCTTCAGAATTTCAAAATATTATAAATGATATTTTTAACCCTCACACATCTTTTATCATTATTTACATTATATTGATGATATTTTGGTTTTCTCAAAGATCATTAACTAACATTTTAAGCATTTGTAAACATTTCTTCGTGTTGCCAAAGCCAACGGATTAGCAGTTTTTGCAACCAAAATGATTTTATTCAAAACTCAAATTAGATTTCTTGGCATCATATTTTCCAAAGAACTATGAAACCAATTATTCGAGTCTTATCATTTGCCGATAAATTCCTGATGAAATTAAGGGCAAAAGATAATTTCAAAGATTTCTTTGTTGCCTTAATTACATTTTAGATTTCTCACCTTATTTAAAAGAAACTTGTGTCCTGCTTTATAAGAGACTTCATAAGAAGCCATCCCCTTGGACACATGAGCATACTACAGTCGTTAGACAAATTAAAGAGAAAGTTAAGTCTCTATCATGTTTAGGCAACCCAAAAC
>JAKOGI010002093.1:127500-142500 GCA_029747015.1 Carnegiea gigantea
GTGTGGCTCATGTTGCTAAGTTGAATTATGAAGTGTTTGAATGTGTACATGTGCACCCCTACTCTTTCTATGTCATTAACTTTGATTATTTGCAAAAGGGTGAGTATTGAAAAAGAAGGATCTCATGTTTTGAAATGATAGTAACCATAATTATTAGTACATGATGGCCTATTTTAACTAAATGAATACAGTTTTGAAAGTGAACTCGCTTGAACGGGGGAATCCCTAAAGAATTTTACAAAGGCGTGAGTTGTATGATAAAGGATTTCGCTGTGAGAAGCAGCAAACTTATTAGATGTTATGGCCCATACGCTTTTAATTGGCTATGATAATGTGCTTCGTGCAACATGATATGAATGATGTTAGCCTAGGGTATAAGTCCTGGTACTGGGAAACCTTAGAAGACCCTGACGAGGGTAACGGTCCGATATGTTTTATATAGCCGTCTTGGGAGTAAGAGCTTAAGCATGAGCGTTAGGTCTCACTATGGGGTTGAGAATAGATCTCACCCAATCAGTACCCTATAATGATCTTATGCCAGATGTATTTTCCTAATAAGCAAAGAAAGGCAGTCGGTATTACGCCATTTCAAGTATTTCAGAAAGAAAGTTTTTGTGGGCAATTAAGAGGCCAGATGAATGAAACGTGAAAAGCTTATAAGGGTCAGTATACGACCGATACAAAAGAGATTTCTTTTAAAGAATATGAGCCTCAAGAGGCAAAGAAAGGAGTTTTCATGAGCCTCAAGAGGCTAAATGAAGTGTATTCTGTAAAAAGAAAGAGAGCTTCCTGTGTATGACATGTGCATATTCCAAGTATAACTCATGAATGAGATGCTAAGTAGGATGCAAATATGAAAAAGAAAGCCTTATGAGCATATTTCATGCATACCCTATGAATGAGATTTGATTGAGACTTGAAATATGTGTGTCTTATGCATATCATATGAATGAAATGTCAAGAAAAGTATGATTATGAAAAGAGATAACCTTATGTGCACATCATGTGAATGAGTTTTCATGCATAGTTTGAACGGAATGCTAAGAAGTTATGTTTATGAAAAAGAAAGATTCCTATGCTTAGCCCTCAATGCTTACTTATGTGCTTAAGTGCTTGTTAGTTAAGGAATTGAGTCACTCAAGGGCTTAAAGATAAGTTTGGATGGCTAAAATGAAGTTTATGAATAGTGACCCTTCTTTGAGGATTTATGAATGCCTAATATGATAATAAATAAATGAATACGTGATATGTGACTATCAAAAGTATTATTGCCTGCAACGGTTTTGGTTTTAAAGAGGTCGAGGGACACTCACTGAGCGTGTGGTTGTTCATCCCACTACTCTTTTCTCTTTTTCCCCAGGTTTTCTTTGTGACAGGAAGAAGTTGAGTCAGTTATGCCAAAATTGAAGTTACCCTTGCTTAAAGGGAGTTAAGGGTGCCCATAGTGAAGCAGTCTCACTGCTTGATGATGTTATAGAATATGTTCTTAGTTTGTAAATGTATGTAAACCAAGTATTCTAGTTCATGTAATGCATATGGTATAAAGGTCGCTCTGTATGGCCGTGTGAGCCAACCATCTAATTAGTTAGATGTCTTCTTGGTCCAAGTTAATTGTGTTTTGGGATGTAAACCCCAGTACTCCAATTGTGTGAACCGTTGAGTTGTATCTTTCACTTTTCCTGTATTAATGAACTATTTTGTTTGATGTACTCCGAGCGAGTGGCTCGTTGAGCTATGAACTCCGGCATGTAGCCGTTGAGCTTCTTTTAAAATGTTTTACACTTCCGTTGATCTGTAGAGATTTATTGTAAGGCTTTTAGCCCAAAAACAGTTAGTTTTTAAGGGAAACTCTGTCCGTTTTGCCCCAGAAATTAGGTAGGAAGTAAGAAAACATAGCACTCCCGGCCCTAGGGGCTAGGGGTGTTACAATTGATGGTATTAGAGTATGGTCCTGCTCGCGACGTGAGTCATGCATCTCATATAGTTGCCTAGGAACGTGTTCACGATGACGTGATACGTGCCTGTCTTGTGTGCAAATGTGAGTTTTATGTGAATGTTAGTGCGTTTACCTAGTTAGGTGCGGCTTGAGTGAGCGGATTGCTTGGATGAAAGAACCATTTGCTAAGATGTAAGCCGAGTGGCTCGTATTATCGTGGATAAGTTAAGTGTTAGCTCAATCGAAAGTTGTTTCGCTTATATGTCTTAGGGATTTTAATCGAAAGTTTAAAGAACATATTATTTGAATTCGGATGATTGGAAAAGCCTTAACTCTAAGCTCATCCTTATCCCTGAAGTATGATTTACTCCTCAGGCCCCATAATGGAGTGAGCAGATGTACTCAAAGGTTGGTAGAGAGAGAGCTAGAAGCAGTTAACCATCCTTCTATTAAAAATAAAGAGATTCGAAATAGATAAGTTATTTTTCATCCTTTGAAACTTAAGATTTTGAGATGTTAATGCCATCTTGACTGTCGAGCCAAGTTTATCTTACACCGAAGGATTAGCTTTCCGTTAGTGATGATGAGGGAGTTTAGATTCACAAATGCGCGCCCTTATATGTATCAAATGTTGCTTGTAAATGTGTATGTGCTAAGATGTGTACGTCAATACAATCCTTCGTAAGGCTACGAAAGGAATGATGGGAAATTAGTTACTACGATCGATAATCCTGTTAAATCGTACTGCCGTTGTGAATTTCGAATTGCCTGAGTAAAATTAGGGGATATTTTCGTATGTATGCTTAAAAAACTAAATACCAGTGGTAGGATCTCATTAAACATTGTGGAAGTGTACCTACTGTTCCCCTTTCTTGCCATTGTTGCCTAAACCGTGCATTACTTGCATTTTATTATACGGATTGTTATTCGTGAATGGGGTGATGATATTTTGGCTCGAACGAACTTTAATACACCTAGAAGGCGAAAGGGAGGAAGAACCTAGCAGACTTTGGAATTGTACATAGTAAATGATTTCTACTAAGGTGAGCGACCTACACTGAAACTCCTATGATCACATGTGGGATGGGTGTACCTCATAAGACCTCAATGCGTACCTATAAGACCATTAATGTCAACCATACTCAAACAACCCAGCAGCTAGACACCAATCCTTCCTAAATTAGACGGTGTTTAGGGCATGCCATTGACCATAGGTTGCAAAGGGGGATTGTACGCATATATACAATTCTAGGTGTTCTTTCTATGTGACGACCCCGTGAGTCTGCATGTCTTAAGGATTTATTATGACGCCAAGTGATGCTGTGTGACGTCCTTATTGGCTTGCTATGAAATGAAAACCCCCTGGTTAAGTAACTCAGTTTTGAAATGCTTCGATTTTGTATGCTAGTGAATGAGCTTGACTTGAGTTGGATTGGTATGTGACTTGATTATTCAGATTATCTAAGTTTTGTGATTCATGACATGGCATAACCTCTGACTTGTTGCTTGCATTCCGTGAATTCTATGATTCCACGTAATAGCTGAATAACTGCATAAAGAAAACCTTGGGAAATAGGAGAAAGAATAGTGGAATGAGCAACCACAAGCTCAGTGGGTGTCCCCTAACACCCTCAAAACCAAAACCGTTACAGGAAATAATATCTTTAATAGTTGCATATCACATATTCATACATTACTATCATATTAGGCATACATAAATCCTTAAAGAAGGGTCACTATTCATGAACTTCATTTTAGCCGTTTAAACTCATCTTTAAGCCCCTGAGTGACTGAATTACTCAACTAACGAGCACTTAAGCACATAAGCAAGTATCGAGGGCTAAACATAAGAATCTTTCTTTTTCATAAACATAACTTCTTAGCATTCCATTCAAATTATACATGAAAACTCATTCATATGATGTGCGCATAAGGTTATCTCTTTTCATAATCATACTTTTCTTGGCATTTCATTCATATGATATGCATAAGATACACATATTTCAAGTCTCAATCAAATCTCATTCATAAGGTATGTATGAAATATGCTGATAAGGCTTTCTTTTTCATATTCGCATCTTACTTGGCATCTCATTCATAAGTTATACTTGGAATATGCATATGTTATACACAGAAAGCTTTTTTTCTTTTTACTGAAAACACTTCATTTAGCCTCTTGAGGCTCATAAAAACTCTTCTCTTAGCCTCTTGAGGCCCATATTCTTTAAAGGAAATCTCTTTCGTATCAGTCGCATACTGACCCTTATAAGCTTTTCACGTTTCATTCATCTAGCCTCTTAATGGCCCATAAAAACTTTCTTTTTGAAATACTTGAAAAGGCGTAATGCCGAATACCTTTCTTCGCTTATTAGGAAAATACATCTGGCATAAAATCATTACAGGGTGCTTATTGGGTGAGAACTATTCTCAATCTCATAGTGAGACCTAATGCTCATGCTTAAGCTATTACTTCCAGGACAGCTACATATAACATATCGGACCATTACCCTCGTCAGGGTCTTCTAGGGTTTCCTAGTACTAGGACTTATCCCCTAGGCTAACATCATTCATATCATATGTAATGCATATATATTATATATATATATATATATATATAGATATATATATATATTATATAATATGTATGTATATACACACACACACCACACACACACACACACACACACATATAATATATATATCTATATATATATAATATATATATAATAACACTATATATATATATATATATATATATATATATATGTGTGTGTGTGTGTGTGTGTGTGTGTGTGTGTGTATATATATATGTGTATATGTATACATATATATATATATATGTATAGATAAATACACACACACACAGATATATATTCACATGTATATATAGACACACACACACAAATATATATATACATACACACATAGAGATATATATACACACACACACACACACATACATACATACCAACAAGTGATAATGGTTATCACCATATGACAATCACTGTAATTTGGAAAAATCTCTACCGTGCATTTGGCTGAATCAATTATGACCGTTCATTTTTGACACGTTCAATTAAATTAAAAATTACTTTAAAAACCAAATTATAGTAATATTTTTAAGACTTTACTAGAAAATTACAATTCGTATCGTGTTTGGTGGTTCACAACTTACTCACACACCCCTTGAGCCAAAACACCATATCTGCCTCCTATTTTCCGCAGCTCACCATTATTCCCAGTGAACCTCTCCTCCACATGGACAAAGTTATATGCTGCTGAAGGATGACGACATTCCTATTGCTTTGAAGTGAAACGATGCAACATTACCGAGTGACGGCGGCTGGAAACCGTGGGTGGCAGGAAGTGGCGGCTTACCAGACCAATGTAGCGGCAACGCGATGAAAGATTTAGTGATTGTGGAATTGCTTGCCGAGGTTCGACCTTGACCACTTAGGCTACAGAGAGTGGCAATGGCGACGGCGACGGCTACTCTTCCAAATGTGTCGGCCATCTCTATGTTTGCTTCACCATAACCATTTTTTCTAAGCCGAAGGCATGGTGACATCACTGAGATAAATTTTGGGACCCTCCACTGAGATTTGTCGGACCTCAGATCACCAGCCTTTCTCGTCGATGACCTACCAGAAATAATGGTGACTGGCAGCATCCATTTGCGTCAAATCTGCAGCCACCAAACAAGGAATAAAGATCTTTTACAATTTTGTAAAAAAATTTTTAACAGAAAAAGTGCAATTTAAAAATTTTTACTAAATGAAAAAAAATTAATAACTAATATTTAAAAGTGACACATGTATGATTGTAATTTTTTCATTTATCGTTGTCGTTATGTAGTCACGACAACTATAACCACACTCATATATATATATATATATATATATATATATATATATATATATATATATATATATATTGTAACGCCCCCCAACCCAAGGAGGGGTCACACTGCCAGGACTTCTTCGAACGAAGTCCTTAAGGCTCTTAAAGATCGAGGGTTTGGATTAACATTTAGATGGTTTTTCTGGAACAAAACTGCAAGAGTTCCCCTTATTTTAGCAATATTCTAGGGTCTTAGCTTAGCTAAGGGTACCTGTAATTGGTAAATAGGTACAACATATGTTAAAATAACCCAAGTTCGCAACGTCGGGCCACTCGCCCAGGTCACTGACGATCAACAACTAAAACAAGGGTCAAAATGATACATCTACAGGTACAGAGCCGACTACATGTTTTCACATACAACAATGAGTTTAAAAATTTACAACGTGATAGACATCAAACACTTTGCAAAGCTAGCATAGACTCCTGAGGGGTCGGCATCAAAACAACTTCAGAATATCTCTTATACCTACTCAAACCGAATCTGGAAAAGGGAATAAGTAAAGGTGTGAGCAACCACACGCTCAGTGAGAACTCTCCTATCCCTTAAAAACAAAACCATTTGCAGGCATTCATACCAATAATAGTCACATATCACGTATTAGAATACTACTATCATATTAGGCAATCAAAGTCTCCAAGAAGAGTTTACCACTCGTATACTTTACGCTAGCCCCTCAACTCATTCCTCCGCCTTTAGTGACCATCCTTCCTTTCTAACAAGCATTCAGGCACGTATTCATGTAGCACAAGAACGATGCTTTCAAACACACTTGTGAAAACATAGTGACTCACGTTATATTCCAAGAACAACTTATAAATCATGCAAACTTCTTGAAAACTTACAACTCTTCTAAAAACTTCTAAGGCACCCAAATTGGCAAGGAAAGCTTTGCAAGGAACATTCTTTCTTATAATAAGCACCTTTAAGAACTTAAACGTTCAATGCATCACTAGGATGTAACCAAACTACACTTGAAATTCATTTAAACTATATTCAGAACACATTCATAAAATATATGCAAATTACGTATATTTGAAAGCTTTCTTCTTTTCTTAAAAACGCTTTACTTGGCCTCTCGAGGCTCATATTCCTCTAAAAGGACTCTCTTTTTTTTGAACTGCTTAGAATAGCAAACTGCCAAATCTCATATTTATTAGGAACGTACTTATAACATAAAAACATCTTATTGTGCTGGTTAGGTGTACAGTCCAAAAGGCATACGTCTAAAGGCATAGGTTCCAAATGAACAAGTAAAAGTAGTCTTCTCCTGATCCTCAGGAGCAATAGAGATCTGGGTATAGCCAGAGTATCCATCTAAAAAGCAATAGAAGGAATGTCCAACCAACCGCTCTAACATCTGGTCCAAGAAAGGAAGGGAAAAGTGGTCTTTCCTAGTGGCAGCATTCAATTTTCTATAATCTATGCAAACACGCCACCCAGATTGCACACGAGTAGGGACTAACTCGTTCTTGTCATTCCTAATCACGGTAATCCCGGTCTTCTTAGGAACAACTTGAACGGGGCTAACCCACTCACTATCAGAAATTGGGTAAATGATCCCATGGTCCAACCATTTCAGCACTTCTTTCCTAACCACTTCCTGAAGAGTAGGGTTCAAACGCCTTTGACGGTCGCGGTAGGGCTTAGCATGGTCCTCTAGATGAATCCTATGTTGCACAATAGAAGGACTAATGCCCTTAATATCCCCTAAGGTCCAACCCAAGGCTTCCTTGTTCTCTCTAAGTAGGGCAATCAACTTAGTCTCTTGGTCCCTGTCTAGGTCAGAAGCAATAATGACAGGCAAAGATTCATTGGGGCCTAGAAATGCATACTTAAGAGAATCAGGAAGGGGTTTCAGTTCAAGAGCAGGAGAGGAAACAATTTCAGAAGCAGATTCAGAAGCAGCAGTGAGCACACAATCAGCAGTAGAGCACAAGTCATCAAACTCAAAAGCATCATATTCAGGCTCATCATTCACAAGAAATGACTCATACTCAACAGTAAACACATCACCACAAGTTTCATCAAGTATAGAACCCTCTACCCAGTGAAGAGTAGAGAACTCCATATCGTCAAAACCAGAAGGTTGTCTTTGCAGATTAAAAATGTTCAACTCTACAGTCATGTTACCAAAAGACAGTCTTATCATACCATTCCTGCAATTAATGAGGGCATTGGTAGTGGCTAAGAAAGGACGCCCTAGAATCACGGGGATTTGACTAGCAAAATTAGACACTGTCTCAGTCTCAATCACAACAAAGTCCACAGGGTAAATGAATTCACCCACTCGGATCAGCACATCCTCAACTATACCCCTAGGCAATCTGGTTGACCTATCAGCTAACTGAATGACCATCTTAGTAGGCTTAAGCTCACCTAACTCTAGCCTCTCATACTCAGTGAAGGGAATCAAGTTGACACTGGCCCCTAAATCAAGTAAAGCTCTCTGAATGAGCTGGTCCCCTATAACTATAGAAATAGTAGGGCAGCCGGGGTCCTTATATTTCACTGGGATTTGATGAGATAAAATAGAACTCGCACCAGAGGCTAAGAAAGCCTTCTTAGGGACATTGGTAGCTCTCTTGGTTGTGCACAGATCCTTTAAAAACCTAGCATATGGAGGCATCTGCTGAATAGCATCAAGCAAAGGAATGTTGATCTTGACTTGAGAGAATGTCTCTCTCATCTTCTCAACATGGGCTTGGTCTTTCTTCTTAAGCCTATGGGGAAAAGGAGGCAAAGGCATATGGACTTTTTCAGAAGAAGAAGGAGAAGAAGAAGAAGAATGACCCTTAGAAGGAGAATGGTCAACTGACTCAGAGGTGTCTTTCTTTTCAAGCTCATCTTTTTTAGATGGTGACTCAAGAGAATGGTGAGAAGTTTCAGAATCATTGGGGACACCATCAGTAGCATCCCCTGACCCACTGGATGAACCAGTCTCTGGAGGTGAAGAAGAGGAAGAAGATTTCTCAAAGAATTGGTGAGGATACCTGCAGGGCTCATTGGGACTTCTAACCTGGTTATCAATCTCTCGACCAGAACGGAGGGATATCACTGCATTCACTTTCCTTACAGACTCACTAGGGTTACCAGAAGATGAAGAGGTGTGACCCTTAGGGTTCACCTCAGGCTGACTTGGGAAAGTACCTGGTTCCCTAGAAGATGATGCTAATTGGGAAAACTGTTCAGTCATCATTCTCATCATTCTTTCCATATTAGCATTAATCATTCTCTCCACATTATTATTAATTCTCCTCTCCATTTTATCAATATCACTATAACCAGGAGGAGGTTGAACTTGAGCTACAGGAGGTGGAGGTCTAGGTGCATTAGGTACACCTGAAAAAACCGGTCTCTGAAAGGAACTAGAAGGGTGAGAGACGGGCTGGGAGTTAGAAACCGCAGCATTTGGTCCATTACTCCAAGAGAAGTTAGGGTGATTTCTCCACCCTGGATTGTAAAAAGGTGAGAAAGGGTCGTTCTTAGGTCTCTGAAAGGCCATACTTGCTTGCTCTTGCCCAGTTGCTAACTGGTGAGCAAAGTAGGGACAAGCACTCAAGGAATGATCGAAGGCCTGACAATGAGAGCAAGACACTGAAGAAGTCTGAGATAATTGAGTCATTTGTGGAGTCAATCCCTTCAACATGTTTTCTAAAGCAGCAACCTTAGACTCTAAGTGACTCACATCAGAAATAGAATGTAACCCACCCCTAGCAATCCTAGAACTTAAGCTGTCATCCCGAGCGGTTTCCCACTGCATAGTTTTCTCAGCTAAGTCCTCTAGAAATTCCCAAGCATCTGTGGCGCTCTTAGAAAGAAAACCACCCTGACACATAGACTCTATCATGGTTCTAGTCTGTTGGTCAAGTCCTTCATAAATAATTTGACACAAACGTGCCTGGTCTAGACCATGATGGGGACACTGGGTCAACAAATTCTTGAACCTATCAAAATATTTCCAAAATGATTCCCTTTCAAGTTGCACAAATTGATTAATCTCATTCCTTAGCTTAACAGTCTTGGCATTAGGAAAATATTTTCTTAAGAACAATTTCACAAAATCATTCCAAGAAGTTACAGAATTAGCAGCCAAGCCATACATCCAACGTTTAGCAGAATCTTTCAAAGCAAAAGGAATTAATTTCATGCGCACAACATCAATGGGAATATTAGAAAAATGCATCATAGAACAGACTTCTTCGAATTCCCTCAAAAACAAATAAGCATTCTCTAAGCCAGTGAATTTAGGGAGCATCTGAGTATAGTGAGGTCTTAATTCGAAGGTCACATTGGGTCCAAGGTCAGGTATAGTAAAGCAAGAAGGCAAAGCAGTCCTAGGAGGGTAGAAAATCTCACTCAAAGGTCTTTCTTGTGCCATTTCTTCGAACTCAAGCTTGGATTCAGGTTCGGGTTCTAAGTCAGGGTCGGGTTCAATTCTAAAAAGTCTATGATTTTCAGGATTTCTAACCCAACCAGTCATATAAATCCCACACCCTCACCAAAGGTTCAGTTTTTTTTTTTGTTTTGGTTTTTTTTTTTCAATCACAAAACATCAAAATGAATGATAAAACTTAAAGCACTATTAAAACAGGAAATAAACAAAACAAAAATCAAAAGCACAAAACTAAAAGAAAATAGGAAATAAAACTACACCTAAATATCCTAATTCTAAGAATAAAATTAAAACAAAAATTAAGACTCCTAAAATTAAAACTAAATATACAGAAAAATCCACACAATCACAAAGGACATAAATATAATTTTTCTCGAATTTTTTCTATCCCTGAATAGTGCAGAAAAATGCAAATATAATATTAATTCTAAAATTCACAGAAAAATCATGATAGCTTCAAAAATTCCAGAAAAATTCACACACACCCTAAAAATTATTCTAAATCTAGGAAAAATATTAAAATAGCAAAAATCACACCAGAATTTCCCCAGAAAATTCGAACAGGATGTTGAATTTAGGGGGGAAAAAATCTGCACTGAATTTTTTCTCCGGATCAGTTCTATTTTGCCTCTTTCGCTGCACAAAAACCAAACTGATTAGTACTGTTTTTTTTTTTATAACAATGAAAGCATCTAAAAATTAAAATTAAACTAATCCTAACAAAAACAAAACAAAAATCAAAAATCAAAAGATAAACTAAATTCAAAATTAAAACTAAACTAAACTATTAAAACAAAAATTACGACTCAACTAAAACGAAAACGAAAACGACTCTAACGACTCGAATAATCAAACTATGACCTGATGTAACCAAATTTCACAACACCATCCCCGGCAACGGCGCCAAAAACTTATTGTGATTTTTCCGCAAGCGTACGGTTTATCCTTGTACGAATTACGGGTGTCGTCCTCAGGGATGGTTGTGAAATTAGTTTACTAAATCATATTCGAAATTAAAACTAATTAAACATAACCAAAGTTAAGTTATTCTATCAATTTCTAAATTAGTAAACAATATTACTAAACGAAGGTGCCACCGAAAGATAACAACACCAAACAGCAAACAGTTTAAGCATCAACACTTCGCTGAAATTGGGCAATTAAGTCCTGAAATTGAGTAGTAGAGAGCCACGAAAGGAAAAAAAAAAAAACAGGGGAACATGGGCAGAGCAAAATGAAGAAACAGAGCAAAGCAAGGCCCAGTTAAATTTAATTCAAACCATAAATTTGATGCCAGTAGAGGACCCTCTTCATTCAAGTAGCAATCCTAAAATGCGAATTCAATAAAAGCAGCCCAATTTGCATAATTTCAGAATATAATTTTTTTAGATCTGCAACTGGAAAAACAAAGAATAGAACTCAAAAACGGAAAGAACTGCTACTCTACGCTACGCTCATCCTTTCTACTGCTGCCCTTTTAATCTCCATTTGAGGGCTCCAAGAAAAAATGCCGGCCTCCAATCTCTCAACTGCCCCCATCAATCCCGAATTAAACCTCCCCTTAATGATTCGAAACCGTTAAACTACTGATGATGAAGAAGGATAACGGAAACGAAAATTAATGCAATAAATGAGGGAGGATAAAGAGAGTTGCCATGGCTGCGTTGGAGCAGATGAAGAGGCAGAGATGAGAAGGGGGTTTCGAGCTCTGGGTTACTGGGAACGAAAGGTGAAGAACAAACAGAGGGGAGAAGAAGAAAGAAGTCACGTGCCTAGCTTGTGGATTTTAAGTGAGGAAAATAGAGAGGTGGGCTGGAAAGGGCGAACCGGGTGCCAAGGCTCGCTGATCCAATCCTTGCAAATTGTTCGAGCAACTTTACTTATTTTTCATAGTGTCCTCAATTCCTACAAAATACATAAAAATCATTATTAAAATTATATTTTAATTATTTATTTTGAGCAAATATTAGATAATGAAAGGGTATACAATATCATAATTTGGGATTGAACATTAGGGAAGGTCAACACTGCCCTTAAGTGAGATCGTCACTCTTAATCTACGTTATCCCCAAGGTATACGTACTTAACTTTTGGACAAAACGCGTCATAGCAATGCAATTCTAACCTTGATACTGTCCTCTATGGGGCAACAACTCACTCCAAGATAATCATATTCTGAGTCCAGTCTCCCTCAAGGTTTTCTTACACGTCACACATCAGGGAACAGCTTACACCAAGATAATCATATCTTGAGTCTAGCTCCTGGGAATAGCTCACGCCATCTTTGCGTCCAGCTCCCAACATTACCTTAGAGGAAAATAGCTCACGCCATCTTTGCGTCCAATTCGCACTCTTAAGGTCTGGCTACTTGCCTAGCACTTTCATAGCCTTTAAAATTGCATTACATTTCTCTTTTTCAGTTGGGTACTTTGCTGAAATCTTACTTTTAAACAAAACGACCATTACCCTTTGAAATATTTGTAGCTTATTCGTTTTGGCTTAAAAACTTCTTGTAAATGAAATAAGTTTGCTAACTCATACATCGACTTCAAAAATAACTTAAAAGCTTCTCATAAACGTAATGAGTTTGCTAACACGTAAATCAACTTCGTAAATAACTTAAAAGCTTCTTACAAACATAATAAGTTTATTAACACATAAATCAACATCCTTTGAAACTGAAAGGCTTCTTGAAAATGTAATAAGCTTGTTAATACGTAAACCGACTTTGCTTTAAATTTAAAAGCTTCTTATGAACGCAATGCGTTTACTAAATCATAAAACGACTTAGTTTCTAACTTAAATGCTTCATATAAACATAATAAGTTCGCTAAATCCTAAAACGACTTCATTTCTAACTTAAAAGCTTCGTATAAACGTAATAAAGTAGCTAAATCATAAAACGACCTCATTTCTAACTTAAAAGCTTCGTATAAACGTAATAAGGTTCCTAAATTATAAAACGACTTCGTTTCTAACTTAAAAGCTTCGTATAAGTGTAATACGAACATTAGTTCGTAAAACGAAACCCATTTGGAATTTAAAGTGCTTAGTTAACGTTTAATTCAAACTAGATTCGTAATAAAATCCTCAATTGTCATTTTATAACTCATTTTAGTCCCTTTTAGAACTCAAAGGAGGGTGTGTAAATAAACTGAAGGCTTACAACGTTCCAAACTTGCTACTATTCAAACTTAAGGCACTTGGCTCGTATATGAAGTAAACAAGGTTCCTTTGTAAACTTTCAACATAAACATTTCTTAAAAACATAATGGGTTTACTAGCTCTCAACCCAAAACCCAATGAAAATTTAAATAAGCAATTATCATGCAAGTCAGCTAAATTTCGTGATTAGCACCTTAAGATGCCCTTTTCAGGCCGTTTAAATCCTCTTTAACATAAGAAGAGGTCGTACACAAACCAATGCCTTAAAACATTTTCGAATTCACTTTTAGTTTACTTTTAAACTTCCTAAACCTATCAACTATTCAGTTGAGTCCTAACAAGCGAATAGACAACGGACAAACTTAAAAGCATTTTCAACGTGTAAAACAAGCTTTCTAAACGACCTTTTCTTTTTAAAGACGTCTAAAGTTTCAAGAATTAATGACATAACATCACGTAGCATATTGGAGGAAAAGGGTTCACACATAGCACATTTATACACTTCATATCACAACTCAGCAGAATCTACTCAATAAGCCACACATGGCCTCGCAATCCACACGATTGCAATAATTCATAACCCAAACTCCCTCCTCACACAGCACCGACCACAAGAACCTGAAATTTCTCAATAGTTCCACCTTAAGCCATCCAACTACTAACTCAGTTTAATATTAGCATATACAAACCAACAATACATAAAACGATCATACATAGGTATTACATTCACGCTTAATAAATAACATAGTGTTTAAGTGTACCAACTGATGCAATCGAGACTTTAAAGCAACATTTTGCCCTTTTTAGTTCGTCAACCGATATCCATAAGCATAATTCTTAATTGAAATAACTACGAATAGGCTATTAACATGCCCAAACCGATTTAGCCATAGCCCTTAGACATAATTCAATTATTTCCATAATTATTTCAACTGCTCAACTAGCATCACTAAGCGTCAAACAGAGTTCAACTGCGACAAACCCATGCTACGACAGTCCGATAACAACATTATGCTTACTTTACAATCCTTGGTTAACTGGTGCATTCAGCCATATATCGAATTATTATGCAATTAACTCAATTCAGTACCATGTTCGAATTTCTCAAATTTGACTCCAATTTCACCCAAATTGATTACTAAACTTAGAATTGACATGCACCAAGTAAATTTAACTAAAATCATTGAAATTAATAGTAATTTAGGAGTAAGAAAATCCCCACCTTGAACCCAAGCTAGGTGTTCGATCGTACGCTTGTCCGACTTGACCTTAGGTACTTCGAATGTCTCCAAACTCGAGCCTTGCCCTCAGGTCATGCGAGCAGCACCGGCTCACGCACGAACTCCAAGAATTCGAACCCTAAACAAGCCTAAATTTTAGTTATCAACTTGAGGTTGAATTGGGTGTTTGTAGACACAAATTTTCACCCCAATTTATAGAAGATTGAAAACAACTAGAAGTTGAATTGCATGGCCATACCTAGGCACGTGTTCAAGCTTCAATTTGGTGTCCAAAACCCTCCATAAACGTGGGAAGGGGCTTTGAATTTCGACCCAATTTTGCTTCCAACATAAATGTGGTCGGATGGGGAAATTGCAGGTA
>JAKOGI010002094.1:0-27500 GCA_029747015.1 Carnegiea gigantea
CCAAGGCACCTTATCGAATGGCACCTGCGGAATTGGCGGAGTTGAAAACTCAGTTGCAAGAGCTACTAGATAAGGGGTTAATTCAGCCTAGTGTTTCATCCTGGGGAGCACCAGTACTATTTGTGAAGAAGAAAGATGGGAGTTTGAGGTTATGTATTGACTATCGAGAACTAAACAAGGTAACGGTTAAGAATAAATACCCACTCCCTCGAATTGATGACCTGTTTGATCAATTGGCTGGGGCTTCGGTGTTCTCGAAGATTGATTTGAGATCGGGGTACCATCAATTGAAGATCAAGAAGGGGGACGTGCCTAAACCTGCTTTTCGCACTCGATATGGCCACTACGAGTTCTTGGTGTTACCGTTCGGACTAACGAACGCTCCTGCCTTCTTTATGGACTTGATGAACAGAGTCCTTAAGCCCTTCCTAGATAAATTTGTAGTGGTGTTCATCGATGATATCCTGGTTTACTCGAAGACCAAGGAAGAGCATGCAAACCACTTGCGAATGGTGCTGAAAACCCTAGAGGAGCACAAATTATATGCCAAACTTAAAAAGTGTGAGTTCTGGTTAGAAAGGGTGCAATTTCTGGGACACATAGTGACCAAAGATGGCATCTCGGTGGATCCGGCAAAGGTAGATGCCATTATAAACTGGCCAAGACCAACAAACGTCTCCGAAATGCGAAGCTTTTTAGGTATAGCTGGCTACTATCGAAGGTTTGTAGAAGGATTTTCAAAACTAGCCTTACCTATTACCAAACTACTTCGGAAGGCCACTAAATTTGAATAGACCCCAGAGTGTGAAGATAGCTTTCAGGAGCTAAAGAAACGTTTGGTATCTGCACCAATATTGGCGATACCTGAAGGCAATGAAGGATTTGTAATCTATAGTGATGCGTCCAAGAAGGGACTGGGTTGTGTATTAATGCAGAAAGATAGAGTTATTGCTTATGCCTCTTGCCAATTGAAGCCCTACGAAGAGAATTATCCAACACATGACCTAGAATTGGCCGCGGTTGTGTTTGCCTTTAAAATCTGGAGACATTACCTCTATGGAGTAAGGTGTGAAGTATACACTGACCACAAGAGCTTGAAATACATCTTTACTCAAAAGGAGTTAAACATGAGACAAAGAAGATGGCTAGAACTCCTTAAGGATTATGATATGGAGATCAAATATCATCCTGGAAGAGCAAACGTGGTGGCTAACGCACTGAGTAGAAAATCCATGGGGTCTGTAGCCTGTCTACTTACACAAGAAAAGAGACTCCTAAGGGAGCTCGACATGCTACAAATAGAGGTAGTGCTGCCAGGAAATCAAGGCTACTTGGCAGCGCTTCAAGTCTCTCCGTCATTGATCAAAACGATCAAGCAACAGCAGAAGGATGACCCTGAACTTATGAAGATAAAGAAAGGCGTGGAAGAAGGAAGGAATAAGGAACTTTCCATCCAAAATGAGGTACTTTGGTATGGGAATAGACTGTGTGTACCGAACATAACAGCTCTCAAGAAGGAATTGTTAAAGGAGGCGCACAATTCCACACTTATTGTACACCCTGGAAGTACGAAGATGTACCATGACTTGAAGACCCATTACTGGTGGAATGGCATGAAAAGGGATATCGCAGAGTACGTGGCTCGATGTCTTACGTGCCAACAGGTGAAAACCGAGCATCAAAAACCTGGAGGTTTACTGCAACCCTTGCCAATTCCTGAGTGGAAATGGGAACACATCACCATGGATTTCATGATTGGAATGCCAAAAACCATCAAACAACACGATGGTGTGTGGGTTATAGTTGACATATTGACCAAGGCTGCACACTTCTTGCCCATCAAGGCCACTTTCACCTCTGAGCAACTAGCTAACCTATACATTAAGGAGATAGCTAGACTGCATGGTGTGCCACTCAGTATTGTGTCAGATCGCGATACCAAGTTTGTATCTCGCTTCTGGCATGGGTTTCAAAGAGCAATGGGCACAAAATTACGATTAAGTACGGCCTTCCATCTTCAGACGGACGGTCAATCCGAAAGAACTATTCAAACTCTGGAGGATATGTTGAGAGCCTGTGCCCT
Organism: Carnegiea gigantea; assembly: GCA_029747015.1. Taxonomy (NCBI): domain Eukaryota; kingdom Viridiplantae; phylum Streptophyta; class Magnoliopsida; order Caryophyllales; family Cactaceae; genus Carnegiea; species Carnegiea gigantea. Next base: position 2,084 of record JAKOGI010002094.1, read on the forward strand.
CGATTCTGCTGGAACTTGGGATCATAACTTGCCTCTGGTTGAATTTGCGTACAATAATAGTCACCATGCCAGTATAGGCATGGCTCATTTCGAGGCGCTATACGGTAGACGTTGCAGAACTCCAGTTTGTTGGAATGAAATAGGAGAAAGGGAACCATCCAAAGTTGACTTAATCGACCGAATGATCGGAATAATCAAGACCATCCGCCAGAGATTGCAAGTTGCGCAAAGTAGACAAAAGAGCTACGCGGATAATAGGAGAAGGCCACTGGAGTTTGAGATTGGAGACCATGTATTTCTGAAAGTGTCCCCACTTAAGGGGAGCATAAGATTTGGATAAAAGGGGAAACTAAGCCCACGGTTCATTGGACCGTTTAAAGTCTTGCAGAAAGTAGGATCGGTTGCATACCAATTGGCCTTACCACCCTCATTGCAAGGCATCCACGATGTATTCCATGTATCCAGTCTCAGGAAATATGTTTAGGATCCAAATCATGTCATCCGATATGAACCCCTACAAGTTAAGGAAAATCTTACCTATGTAGAAGAACCCATCCGGATTTTGGAGAAGACGGAAAGGAAGCTCAGAAATAGGAGCATTCTCTACGTTAAGGTGTTATGGAAACATCACAAGGTGGCAGAAGCAACTTGGGAGTTGGAAAGCGAAATGCGTGAGAAATATCCCGCATTATTTTCACCAGGTGAGCAAATTTCGAGGACGAAATTCTTTTAAAGGGGGGAGAGTGTAAGGGCCATGCTTTCGTGCTATCACCGACTAACTGTTTAGTTGCTGATTTGACCAGTTGCTTTTAATTTGTTATCCGACGAAAGTACTAAATCGACCGTGTGAGTTTTTAACGACTAGTTTCAATAAAAGGGGCGATTATTTGACTAATATTATCATTGACGCTACTTATTTATAAAACATTTGAATCTATGCCAAACCCAGCTTTTAAAATCGTTTTTCGTTTTACTTGGCAGTTTCCCAAAGTTTAAACCAAAATGTACATGGTAGGTCGTTCAATTTGGGTTTAACCTAACTATTAGCGAGTACGGATCAAAATTTAGCTGTATGTTGTTAGTTTAACCCAAAAAAAAAAAAAAAAGATTGAAAAGGGGGAAGGGGGACCGAAGTCGGGCAGAACCCGACCCCCTCTCTCTCACCGCACGCTCTCCCTCTCTCTCTGCCACGCTCTCCCTCTCCCTCGCTCTCGCCGGTCACCAGTCGCCGTCTGGTGACACCACCGGCCTTCACGTGTCGCCGGCGAGAGGAGGAACCGCCTGGTCCCCTCAACCACGCGTCCCAGCCACCCAATTCTCCAACGAACCTCATCCACTTCGCACGGCCAGTTACCCACGAGCCTCCTTTGCCAGAACCGGCCGCCCAGTTGCCGTTAACCGGCGGCCCACCTCCCTTTCGGCCTCCCCTCTAAATCTGGGGGTCGAATTCGACCCCAGACAACCCCAACCGCGACCATAACGCAAGTTAGTGTTTTCGGGTTCGGGCTAGCCGAGTCACGCGCGAAGGGCAGGCTGTTGGTGTTCGATTTTTGGCCTCAATTCAAGCTAAATTGCGTGTATCTAGCGTGAAATCGAGGTGGGTGTTCTTGCCTCCTAAGTTATTATTATTTTCGAAATTGATTTTCAGCAGATTGATGTTGCATGTCAAGTTAGGGTTTGTTAAATTCGTTAGAAATGTCAAGAAATTAGCTATTCATGTTTAGGTTCGATTCATTTGGTTGATTGATGCCTGAGATTGTAATTTGAAGTGAATTATATGCGTTTAGCGTCAATTCGAATGCATGTAGTTAATGGATGCCTGAGATTGTAAATTAATGCGAATTGTGTGCGTTTAGCTTCAATTCGAACCAATAAACGTGAATCATGCCTGAGTTGTTAATTCGAAGTAATTTAAATGTGTTTAGCGTCGATTCGAAACAATGAATGTAATTCATGCTTGAGATGCTAATTCAAAGTTAATTTAACGTATTTAGCTTCGATTCGAGTTAAAGAGTTATTGTTTAAAACGGAATTAAAATCGAAGTTAATTTAACGTATTTAGCTTCGAATCGAGTTAATGAGTTATCGTTTGAAAAGGAATTAGAAACGAAGTTAGTTTGATATGTTTAGCATCGATTCAAGTTAATTAGTTGCTGCATGAAAAAGGATTACAAATGAAGTTAGTTTAACGTGTTCAGTATCGATTCAAGTTAGTGAGTTAATGTATGAAAAAAGAATTAAAATCGAAGGTGCGTTAACATCCTTAGCTTCCCTTCGAATTAATTAACCAATGCGTGAAATGAGCTAATTTCAAGGTTAATGCAATGTGTTTAGTTTCGAATCAAGTGGATTAGTTATTGCATGTTAAAGGAATTAATCTCGAAGTTATATAAACATGTTTAGCTTCAATTCGAGTTAACCTAGCTAATGCATGTAAACGAATTAAATTTGAAGCTATTAAAATATTTTTAGCTTTAATACGAACCCTTTTTTTTTTTTAGCACATTCATGCTTAGGAAAGTTACTCGAAATGTATCGGTTATGTTTAGAATCAAATTATGTTTGATTTATTGAATAAAGTATTGTCGATTCATGAATAAATGTGGCCATATGAACGCATGTTGTAATTTACCGCTGAATGGTGTTGGTTGCTCAGGTAAGGGCCTAAAGTTCACTCCCTTTTTCATAAGCTAATATGATAATATGTTGTGATTAATAAATCGATGAATCGAGTTGGCAGTTGGATGGTTTGAGGAAGGAATCATGAGCGTTCGAGGTCTTGTGGTACGGTGCTTGTGAGGAGGGAGTTCGGGTTGTGAAATTACCGCAATCGTGTGGATTGCGAGGCCATGTGTGGCTCATTGTGTTGAAATGATTACGAAGTGTTTAAATGTGATATGTGTACTCCCTTTTCCTTGATTGTTTAAAATGTAACATGTGTGTGGAAGGGTGATGTTTTAGCAAATGACTCTTCATATGTTTTAAATGAATAATAGCCATGTCTAGTAATGAGCTATGGCCTATTTTAGCTATTCAAATAGTGTTTGAGAGGAATCCCTAAAACGTTTTTAACAAAAGGGAGATGGGAATTATACGTTGAATTATTTTATTGTTTGAAACGGAAAATTACTAGCCGTTATGGCCGATACGCTTTAAGTGGCTAAGATAATTTGCTGCGGACAATATGATATGATGTAATGTTAACCTAGGGGATAAGTCCGGATAAACCCTAGAGGCCCTGACGAGGGCTAATGTAATGGTCCGATATGTTATATGTAGCCATCCTGAGAGTAAGAGCTTAAGCGTGAGCGTTAGGTCTCACTATGGGGTCGAGAATGGTTCTCACCCAATCAGCACCCTGTAATGATCTTATGCCAGAAGTATTTTCCTACCAAGATAAGAAAAGCAATTGGCCTTTGCCATTTTATATATGTTTAAAGAAAAAAAGAATGTTTTATGGGCCAAAGAGGCCATACGGAATGAATATGAAATGCTTTCAAATGTTCAAAGAATGTTTCATTACAGATTTAAAGAAAATGCTCTTAAACATGATGAATGTGGCTTCAAATAGAATATGTGACATGCTAGTGAATCGTGAAATGACATTCAAATGTGCCTAGTGAATACATAAGTCATGGCTTGTCCGGTGTTCATGTTCTAGAACCTGTGTCCTATAATATGTTGCCTAATACCATGTTAGTATTAGCTAAATGCTTGATAAGTGGATATTATGAGTAATATTGCTTGAAAAGGATTTTGTTTTAAGGAGTGGAGGAACACTCACTGAGCATGTGGTGGCTCACTCCATTTCCTTTCCCCTTTTCCCCCAGGTGAAGAATGAATGGACCGCTAGTTGCTTCCGCTGAAGTATCTATAATGTGAAGTTGTGAAGTCATCTGAAGTGTTGTTTTTTATTAAGAAAGTGCATACGTTGGTCATGTAGTGGCTCAAAGGCTCGGGCAGCATGAACCCATGTAAACCTTTTGTAATAAGTGTTTGTAAAGGGCTTAAGCCCCTCCGCGAGTGTGTGACTCGCCGGAAACTCCTATTTCCTTTTTGAATTTAGTTGTAATGATACAGGTACCCTCCAAATTATAATGTAAATTATGGAAATGTTGAAATTACAGACGGAACTCTGCCGGATTCGTCTCAGGATTTCCCCAACCAAAGGAGGGGGGGATTGGTATTTGTGAAGAAGAAATTTAATAAAAGAAGAGCCTTAAGGGTCTCCCTCGGGGGATCCTGGCGGTGTGACATCCCTGGTAGGTAGCGGGGGTGTTACACCGCCTTGGAGATGATTTGTCAGTTTAATAAGTTGAGACCACCAAGGTTTAGTGGTGGAACAGATCCTCTTGCCTATGAGGAATGGCTAAGAAGGATGGAGAATTTGTTTGAAGTAATGGACTGCCCCGAAAATTTTTAAAGTACGTCTGGCGACCCATCAGTTCGAAAAGGAAGCAGAATTCTGGTGGGGCACTGTCAAACCTCGAGCGGGTGAACCGGCTCTAACTTGGGAACAACTAAAAACTGTGATGGATGCTCAGTATTACCCACGAGATGTAAAGAGGGCAAAGGAACAAGAATTTCTATGGTTGAAACAAGGCCAAATGAGTGTGGTAGAATACGCAGCGAAGTTTAACGAGCTTAGTCGCTTTGCGCCTAATCAAGTCGCAACTGAAGAAATGAAGATGGACCACTTCGAGCAAGGTCTTAAAGGACCCATTAAGCGGATGATAGCTGGGCATGTTTTCACCAGCTTCCAGGAGATGTACCAGAGGCGGTGAAAATAGCCCGAGTCATAGCTGAAACCGAAGAGGAAAGTCGTCAGATTGGCCCAGCAAAAAGAAAGTTTAATCAAGGAGGGTCCAGTCCCCAGGGAAGCAATAAGATCAGCAACTTCGACAACCGGGGAAAAGGAAAACAAGTTGTACCAAGGCAGGGGCTGGAACCCTGCAACCAATGCGGGCGTATGCACTCTGGTCGGTGCCGATATGGCACACAAGAATGCTATGGGTGTGGATCTACGGACCACAAAATTGCAAATTGCCCCAAAAAGGCGTGGAATCGGCAGAACAGTACACAAGGTTCAGGCACTGGGGCTAATCCAGTTCCACAAAGAGGCCGACCTCCTGTGAATGCAACTTCAGAAGGCAAACGAGGTGGAAAAAGGCCGCAAGCAGGTGGCCGGGTGTTTAGCTTGGAAGGAGGTGAGGCGGAGGACCTCACTGCCACCGTATCAGGTACCCTTTTTATTAAACATCTTTATACTTATGTTTTATTTGATTCAGGTGCCACACATTCTTTTGTAAATCCTACCTTTGCAAAGAAACTCGCTAGCAAGCCCAGTGAAATGGATGTACAATTATGTGTGACTACCCCCTTAGGGTCTGCTTACTATACCGTCCTTGTCTTTAAGGACTGTGCTATTCAATTGGAAGGGAGAACTCTCCCTGTAGACCTAATACAGCTGGATATACAAGGTTGGGATGTTATTCTAGGGATGGACTGGTTAATGAGACATAAAGTTACTATTGACTGCGAGAGAAAACTGGTTACCTTCACGGCCTCCAATGGAGAAAGAGTAACCTTTAAGGGAAGTGGCCACCAAATAACCATTCCAACGGTATCTGCTATGCAAGCACTCAAAATGTTGAAGAAAGGATGTCAGGGCTATTGGTGTGCAATTGAGGTCGCAGAACTAAAGGAGCCGGACTTGAGTGAGATTCCGGTAGCGAGGGAATTTCCACATGTGTTTCGAGAGGTACTGGGGCTACCGCCCGACAGAGAAATCGAATTCACCATTAAACTAGTGCCTGGAACCGCTCCAATATCCAAGGCACCTTATCGAATGGCACCTGCGGAATTGGCGGAGTTGAAAACTCAGTTGCAAGAGCTACTAGATAAGGGGTTAATTCAGCCTAGTGTTTCACCCTAGGGAGCACCAGTACTATTTGTGAAGAAGAAAGATGGGAGTTCGAGGTTATGTATTGACTATCGAGAACTAAACAAGGTAACGGTTAAGAATAAATACCCACTCCCTCGAATTGATGACCTGTTTGATCAATTGGCTGGTGCTTCGGTGTTCTCGAAGATTGATTTGAGATCGGGGTCCCATCAATTGAAGATCAAGAAGGGGGACGTGCCTAAAACTGCTTTTCGCACTCGATATGGCCACTACGAGTTCTTGGTGTTACCGTTCGGACTAACGAACACTCCTGCCTTCTTTATGGACTTGATGAACAGAGTCCTTAGGCCCTTCCTAGATAAATTTGTAGTGGTGTTCATCGATGATATCCTGGTTTACTCCAAGATCAAGGAAGAGCATGCAAACCACTTGCGAATGGTGCTGAAAACCCTAGAGGAGCACAAATTATATGCCAAACTTAAAAAGTGTGAGTTTTGGTTAGAAAGGGTGTAATTTCTGGGACACATAGTGACCAAAGATGGCATCTCGGTGGATCCGGCAAAGGTAGAGGCCATTATAAACTGGCCAAGACCAACAAACGTCTCCGAAGTGCAAAGCTTTTTAGGTATAGCTGGCTACTATCGAAGGTTTGTAGAAGGATTTTCAAAACTAGCCTTACCTATTACCAAACTACTTCGGAAGGCCACTAAATTTGAATGGACCCCAGAGTGTGAAGATAGCTTTCAGGAGCTAAAGAAACGTTTGGCATCTGCACCAATATTGGCGATACCTGAAGGCAATGAAGGATTTGTAATCTACAGTGATGCGTCCAAGAAGGGACTGGGTTGTGTATTAATGCAGAAAGATAGAGGTATTGCTTATGCCTCTCGCCAATTGAAGCCCTACGAAGAGAATTATCCAACACATGACCTAGAATTGGCCGCGGTGGTATTTGCCTTGAAAATCTGGAGACATTACCTCTATGGACTAAGGTGTGAAGTATACACTGACCACAAGAGCTTGAAATACATCTTTACTCAAAAAGAGTTAAACATGAGACAAAGAAGATGGCTAGAACTCCTTAAGGATTATGATATGGAGATCAAATATCATCCTGGAAGAGCAAAAGTGGTGGCTGACGCACTGAGTAGAAAATCCATGGGGTCTGTAGCCTGTCTACTTACACAAGAAAAGAGACTCCTAAGGGAGCTCGACGTGCTACAAATAGAGGTAGTACTGCGAGGAAATCAAGGCTACTTGACAGCGCTCCAAGTCTCTTCGCCATTGATCGAAACGATCAAACAACAGCAGAAGGATGACCCTGAACTTATGAGGACAAAGAAAGGCATGAAAGAGGGAAAGAACAAGGAATTCTCCATCCGAAATGAGGTACTTTGGTATGGGAATAGACTGTGTGTACCGAACATAACAGCTCTCAAGGAGGAATTATTAAAGGAGGCGCATAATTCCACACTTGTTGTACACCCTGGGAGTACGAAGATGTACCATGACTTGAAGACCCATTACTGGTGGAATGGCATGAAAAGGGATATCGCAGAGTACGTGGCTCGATGTCTTACGTGCCAACGGGTGAAAACCGAGCATCAAAAACCTGGAGGTTTACTGCAACCCTTGCCAATTCTTGAGTGGAAATGGGAACACATCACCATGGATTTCATGATTGGAATGCCAAAAACCATCAAACAACACGACGGTGTGTGGGTTATAGTTGATAGATTGACCAAGGCTGCACACTTCTTGCCCATCAAGGCCACTTTCACCTCTGAGCAACTAGCTAACCTATACATTAAGGAGATAGTTAGACTGCATGGTGTGCCACTCAGTATTGCGTCAGATCGCGATACCAAGTTTGTATCTCGCTTCTGGCATGGGTTTCAAAGAGCAATGGGCACAAAATTACGATTAAGTACGGCCTTCCATCCTCAGACGGACCGTCAATCCGAAAGAACTATTCAAACTCTGGAGGATATGTTGAGAGCCTGTGCCCTCGATTCTGCTGGAACTTGGGATCATAACTTGCCTCTGGTTGAATTTGCGGACAATAATAGTCACCATGCCAGTATAGGCATGGCTCCTTTCGAGGCGCTATACGGTAGACGTTGCAGAACCCCAGTTTGTTGGAATGAAATAGGAGAAAGGGAACCATCCAAAGTTGACTTAATCGACCGAATGATCGGAATAATCAAGACCATCCGCCAGAGATTGCAAGTTGCGCAAAGTAGACAAAAGAGCTACGCGGATAATAGGAGAAGGCCACTGGAGTTTGAGATTGGAGACCATGTATTTCTGAAAGTGTCCCCACTTAAGGGGAGCATAAGATTTGGATAAAAGGGGAAACTAAGCCCACGGTTCATTGGACCGTTTAAAGTCTTGCAGAAAGTAGGATCGGTTGCATACCAATTGGCCTTACCACCCTCATTGCAAGGCATCCACGATGTATTCCATGTATCCAGTCTCAGAAAATATGTTCCGGATCCAAATCATGTCATCCGATATGAACCCCTACAAGTTAAGGAAAATCTTACCTATGTAGAAGAACCCATCCGGATTTTGGAGAAGACGGAAAGGAAGCTCAGAAATAGGAGCATTCCCTACGTTAAGGTTTATGGAAACATCACAAGGTGGCAGAAGCAACTTGGGAGTTGGAAAGCGAAATGCGTGAGAAATATCCCGCATTATTTTCACCAGGTGAGCAAATTTCGAGGACGAAATTCTTTTAAGGGGGGGAGAGTGTAAGGGCCATGCTTTCGTGCTATCACCGACTAACTGTTTAGTTGCTGATTTGACCAGTTGCTTTTAATTTGTTACCCGACGAAAGTATTAAATCGACCGTGTGAGTTTTTAACGACTAGTTTCAATAAAAGGGGCGATTATTTGACTAATATTATCATTGACGCTACTTATTTATAAAACATTTGAATCTATGCTAAACCCAGTTTTTAAAATCGTTTTTCGTTTTACTCGGCAGTTTCCCAAAGTTTAAACCAAAATGTACATGGTAGGTCGTTCAATTTGAGTTTAACCTAACTATTAGCGAGTACGGATCAAAATTTAGCTGTATGTTGTTAGTTTAACCCCCAAAAAAAAAAAAAAGATTGAAAAGGGGGAAGGGGGACCGAAGTCGGGCAGAACCCGACCCCCTCTCTCACCGCACGCTCTCTCTCTCTCTCTCTGCCACGCTCTCTCTCCCCCTCGCTCTCGCCGGTCACCGGTCGCCGTCTGGTGACACCACCGGCCTTCACGTGTCGCCGGCAAGAGGAGGAACCGCCTGGTCCCCTCAACCACGCGTCCCAGCCACCCAATTCTCCAACGAACCTCGCCCACTTCTCACAGCCATTTACCCACGCGTCTCCTTCGCCAGAACCGGCCGCCCAGTTGCCGTTAACCGGCGGCCCACCTTCCTTTCAGCCTCCCCTATAAATTCGAACGAAATCGAACCTCAATCCGCCACAAGCTTCACGGAATCAAGGGCTAGGATTCGAAATTGCTGGCTGACGGGCTTGGGTTCGGGATTAGCAGTGTGGGAGCGTTGGTAATCACTGTTTGAGGTTGAAACTAGGCTAACCCAAGTAAGTGTTTCTCCCTCCTAAGTTATTACTATTTTTCGAAGTTAATTTTTTAGCGGTGTGATGTTGCATGTCAAGCTAGGGCTTGTTTAATTCGTTAGAAATAAGATATTCATGCTTAGGTTCGAACCAATTGGTTGTTTCATGCCTGAATTTGTGAATCAAAGTGAATTCTGTACATACGTGAACAGTGAATCCGAATTTATGTGGTCATATTTAGCTTCGATTCGAGTTAAAGAGTTATTGTTTAAAACGGAATTAAAATAGAAGTTAATTTAACATATTTAGCTTCGATTCGAGTTAAAGAGTTATTGTTTAAAACGGAATTAAAATCGAAGTTAATTTAACATATTTAGCTTCGATTCGAGTCAATGAGTTATTGTTTAAAACGGAATTAAAATCGAAGTTAATTTAACATATTTAGCTTTGATTCGAGTTAAAGAGTTATTGTTTAAAACGGAATTAAAATCGAAGTTAATTTAACATATTTAGCTTCGATTCGAGTTAAAGAGTTATTGTTTAAAACGGAATTAAAGTCGAAGTTAATTTAACATATTTAGTTACGAATCGAGTTAAAGAGTTAATATTTGAAAAAGAATTAGAAACGAAGTTAGTTTGACATATTTAGCATCGATTCAAGTTATGTAGCTAATTTATGAAAATGGATTAAAAACGAAGTTAGTCTAACGTGTTTAGCTTCCATTCGAATTGGACTAGCTAATGTTTTATGTTTGTAAACGTAATAAATTTGAACCCTTTTAGCACATTCGTGCTAGAGAAATTACTTCGAAATGCATTGTTGTGTTTAGCATGGAATTATATTTGATTTACTGAATAAAGTATCGTTGAATTACGAATAAATGTGGCTATTTGCACGTTTGTTGTAACGCTCCGCTGGATGATGCTGGTTGCTCAAGTAAGGGCCTAAACTCCCCTCTCTTTTACATAAGCTAATATGATAAGATGATGTGATTAATAAATCGATGAATCGAGTTGGTAGTTGGATGGTTTGAGGAAAGAATTATGAGCGATCGGGGTCTTGTGGTACGGTGCTTGTGAGGAGGGAGTTCGGGTTATGAAATTACCGCAATCGTGTGGATTGCGAGGCCATGTGTGGCTCATTGTATTGAAATGGTTACGAAATGTTTAAATGTGATATGTGTGTTTCCCTTTCCTCGTATATTTAAAATGTAACATGTGTATGGAAGGGGGATGTTTTGGCTAATGACTTTTCATGTGTTTTAAATAAACAATAGCCATGTCTAGTAACGAGCTATGGCCTATTTTAGCTATTCAAATAGTGTTTGGGAGGAACCCCTAAAACGTTTTAACAAAAGGGAGATGGGAATTATACGTTGAATGATTTCATTGTTTGAAACGGAAAACTACTAGCCGTTATGGCCGATACGCTTTGAGTGGCTAAGATAATTTGCTGCGGACAATATGAAATGATGTAATGTTTTCCTAGGGGATAAGTCCGGATAAACCCTAGAGGCCCTGACGAGGGTTAATGTAATGGTCCGATATGTTATATGTAGCCATCCCGGGAGTAAGAGCTTAAGCGTGAGCGTTAGGTCTCACTATGGGGTCGAGAATAGTTCCCACCCAATCAGCACCCTGTAATGATCTTATGCCAGAAGTATTTTCCTACCAAGATAAGAAAAGCAATTGGCCTTTGCCATTTTATAGATGTTTAAAGAAAAAAAAGAATGTTTTACGGGCCAAAGAGGCCATACGGAATGAATATGAAATGCTTTCAAATGTTCAAAGAATGTTTCATTACAGATTTAAAGAAAATGCTCTTAAACATGATGAATGTGGCTTCAAATAGAATATGTGACATGCTAGTGAATTGTGAAATGACGTTCAAATGTGCCTAGTGAATACGTAAGTTGTGACTTGTCCAATGTTTATGATCTACAACCTGTGCCTTATAATATGTTGCCTAATACCATGTTAATAGTAGCTAAATGCTTGATAAGTGGGTATTATGAGTAATATTGCTTGAAAAGGGTTTTGTTTTAAGGAGTGGAGGAACACTCACTGAGCATGTGGTGGCTCACTCCATTTCCTTTCCCCTTTTCCCCCAGGTGAAGAATGAATGGACCGCTAGTTGCTTCCGCTGAAGTATCTATAATGTGAAGTGTGTGATGTTTTGTATTGAGAAAGTGCGTACGTTGGTCATGTAGTGGCTCAAAGGCTCTGGCAGCATGAACCCATGTAAACCTTTTGTAATAAGTGTTTGTAAAGGGCTTAAGCCCCTCCGCGAGTGTGTGACTCGCTGGAACCTCCTATTTCCTTTTTGAATTTAGTTGTAATGATACAGGTACCCTACAAATTATAATGTAAATTATGGAAATGTTGAAATTACAGACGGAACTCTGCCGGATTCGTCTCAGGATTTTCCCAACCTAAGGAGGGGGGGATTGGTATTTGTGAAGAAGAAATTTAATAAAAGAAGAGCCTTAAGGGTCTCCCTCGGGGGATCCTGGCGGTGTGACATCCCTGGTAGGTAGTGGGGGTGTTACTTGTCCCTCACCGTTAGCCATATTCACTACCATGGCTCAAAATGGGAAATGAAGTTCATGTGACCAAACAAGCTTTAATTGCATACACCATTGCCAATGTTAATGATGAAGTGCTTTGTGATATATTAACTATGAATGGCTATCATTTATTACTTGGGAGGCCATGGTAGTTTGATAAGGATGGAATCCATAATGGGATAACCAACACTTACACCTTTAAGGTTCAGGGTCATAGCTGCACTTAACCCCTTTGCCCCTTAGCTAAATTCAAAATGTTAAGCCTAGCCATAGGGAGGGAAACACAAGTGAGGAGACCTTGTTTTTGAGTGAAACACGGGTGGAGAGTTCCATAACATAAGGATGCCTTGCTTGTGTTATAAAAAGGAGAGGGAGAGATACCTTTATACCCCCTTGCTCAACCACTTGTACATGAGTTTGAGGATATATTTCCTAGTGATCTATCCTCAGGATTACCCCCAATTAGGGGGATAGAGCATCAAATTTTCATACTGCCTCGAGCCTCTCTACTAAACAAACCATCCTAGAGGTGTAACCTAACAGAAACCAATGAGCTCCAATGTCAAATTCAAGCACTTATTGATAGATGTTACATAAGAGAGAGTATGAGTTCTTGTTTTCTCCTAGCTTTACTTGTTCCAAAGAAGGATGAAACCATGAGAATGTGTGTTAATAGTTGTACCATTGATAACATCACAGTCAAGTATTGGGATCCTATTCCTAGGCTTGATGACACACTAGGTGAGTTATATAGTGCCCAAGAGTTTTCTAGGATTGATTTAAGATGTGGTTATTAAAAATCAGAATGAGCAATGGAGATGAATGGAAAACAACCTTTAAAAACTAAGCATGGGTTTTATAAATGACTTGTAATGCCATTTGTGTTGTCTAATGCTCCTAGTACTTTCATGAGATTGATGAATGAAGTACTTAAGCCCTTTATTGGTCATTTTGTTGTTGTATACTTTGATGACATTTTGGTTTATAGCTGAAATGAAAGCGACTATATTGAGCATTTAAGACAAGTTTTCTAGGTTTTAAGATAACATAAACTCTATGCTAAGATGGAGAAGTATGAGTTTTTCACTCCACAACTCACATTCCTTGGTTATGTAGTTCCATCCAAGAGGATCCAGGTCGATCAATCAAGGTAAAGGCTATCCAAAGTTGGCCTCAACCCAAAACAGTCACGGAGCTGAGATCTTTTCATGGTTAGCTTCTTTTTACAGGAGGTTTATCAAAGATTTCAGATCTATTATGGCTTCCATTACTAAATGCATTAAGAAAGGGGCATTTGGGGGGACAAAGGCTGCCCAAAGATTCTTTGAGGTGATCAAATAGAAGCTATGCCAAGCACCCATTCTAGCACTCCTAAACTTTGAAGATCTATTTGAGTTAGAATGTGACGCAAGTGGAGTAGGGATTGTGGCTGTCCCAGTCCAATCCAAGAGGCCTATTGCCTATTTCAGTGAGAAGATAAATAGTTCAAGATGCAACTACAACACCCATGACAAAGAGTTCTACACTATTATAGGAGCATGGACTCATTGGGGTCATTACCTTAAGGCTAGGCCTTTTGTCTTGCATTCTCATCACCAAGCTCTTAAGTACATCGATGGCCAGCATAAGTTGAATCCAAGACATGCCAAATAGGTGGAGTTCTTATAATCATTCAACTTTACATGCACAAGAATAGGAAAGAGACTATGGTAGTGGATGCACTTTCAAAGAGGTTTACATTACTTTCTATTTTGGAGGCTAAAGTCCTTAGATGTCATTCTGTCCAGGTACGTTACAAAGGGGATCCAGATGTCAAAGGGGTTCGAGAGGAGATTCTAAGGAACAACCCTTACACTCTCCAGGAAGGCTACTTATTCCATAACAATAAGCTTTGTATCCCAAGGAGCTCTGTAAGACAGCTACTGGTCTGAGAGGCTCATAGGGGTGCCTTATTTTGTCACTTTAGTTTAAACTAAACCATTGACAAACTCAAGGAGCATTTCTACTAACCTAAGATGGAAGTAGACGTGCACAAGGTAATCACCCCTTGTTCCATTTGCCACAAGGCTAAAAGCCAATTCTACAAGGCTTATACAAGCCACTGCCCCTGCCATTGAGGCCTTAGGATGACGTAAGTATGGATTCTATTCTAGCCCTTCCTAGGACACAAAGAGGGAAGCCTGAGATCATGGTAGTAGTGGATGGGTTCTTTAAAATGGGTCGCTTCATTGCATGCCGCAAAACTAATGATGCTCATACATTATTGAGCTTTATTTCAGGGAGCTTATTAGGGAACATGGTGTGCCTAAGACCATTATTTCTAATAGGGATTCTAAGTTCCTGTCTTATTTCTGGAGGAATTTATAGAAGCGGCTTAGTACTAAACTCTTATTTAGTACGACCTATCATCCCAAACTGATGGCCAAGCAGAGGTAACTAATCAAACTCTTACCACTTTGCTTACGAGTTTGGTTAGAAAAAGTTTGAAATATTGAGATTTGAATCTGCCTCATGCTAAGTTCGCTTACAATAGGGCCCCTATTATGCGACTATGCACTCACCTTTTGAATGTGTGTATGGAGTTAACCCCCTCGCTCCCGTTGACTTGCTGCCCATTCCAGGTGATCCATGAGTTAGCTGTGATGTTGAAGCACGGGCCATGCAAATGAAGAGGTTGTATAAACAGATTAGAGGGCACATTGAGAGGCCAATGCATCTTACAAAGCAAGAGTAAATAGGCATCGCAAGCAACTATAGTTCAAGCATGAGGATCTAGTTTGGCTTAACCTCAAAAAGGAGAGATTTCCATCCAGAAGAAAGAACAAGCTCATATCAAGAGGAAGATATGACTGTTTCAGCCACCTTCAATATAGGAGATCTAAGTCCTTATATAGAGGACTGTTTTGAAGACGCTTCGAATTTGGGGGAAAATCCTATTGAAGAAGGGGAGGTTGATGCAGAGAAAGACACCATAGAGGGTTCTTTTAATCCAAATCAAGTTAAAGGCATGAATTAAGTCAAGGAAGTTCAAGGTAATCAGGCATTGGGTACTCAAATCCAAACCTTGTTCTCCTTTACAAGTCTAGAACTTAGCATAGTTTTCATCACTGCATGTTAGGCAAGAGACTTAAAATCGAGAACATTGTAGTTTTGGTCCCTTACTGACCTGATTTGAAGAATTAGCTCATTCTATGTCTAAAAATTGACTTAGGGCTAATTTTATTATTGGGGGTTTGGGAGGGGGGAATTTTAAACCCTAAGGTATCCCATCATGCTTTAAAATCAGGTCTAAATCAAGCTTGGCTTGCTTTCCAACCTAAATAATTTTAACAATAATCCAGGTATCCTAGCCAACTGACGCTGTTTTGACTTTACAATGGTTTTGCTTAACTTTGGGGGGGGGGGTTTGCTCACCTGCCTACTTGCTTCCTTGGTAGCTTAAATGGTTAGGGACATCTTCATGAAGAGTTTTTAGCTTTTAGAAGGCCAATTGACCAATAATCAAATTGAAAGCTCCCTAACTTTGTCTGGATTAGCTAGCCTCAATGTCGATCACTTGAACAACCATTTTCTTTCTCCCCATGTGCAAGTGGATGTCATAGTATGCCTAATCATGTTCAAGATTGAGTTTATTGCAAATTGATCTTAGATTAGCTTGACTCCTTTGATGTAATAAACTAGATTACTTTTTGTTTTAGAATCATATTATTTTAAGCATGATTAAAGGTTACCTAAGCAAGAAGGAAACCTCGTTTTGGCGGGAAAGCGGCTTGGGCCACTTGTTTGAAAGCACTCCCTTGCTGGTTGCATGGGCACACTTGAATATTTGTTAAGCTAGTCGAGAGCTACAAATTTAACCACTAGCTTGGTTATTAAATATTTTTTATAGCATAGGAAAGTAGGGATCGATCCACGAGAAAAGATTGTTGTAAAAGGCTAGCTTAATCCAAAATAATTTCACTAATCCAATTTATTAAGTCTAATCTTAATAATTTGGAAATAATTAAAATCTTATGAATAAAAATCTAGAAAACTGCCCAATGATGCTTCTAAATATTCTAGATCATATTCTGGAAATAAAACAGTGAAAAGATTCCCTAAATAATTTAGAAAAATAAAAACAGAATAGTAACTGAAATTCTAATTAAAAATCAATAATAGCAAATAATAGTCAGAAAATAAATATTAAAAATATCAAACAGTAACCTAAAAAGTTATTCTTCAGGTCTATAAACTTATGAATTCTAAGTTGTATCTAATTAATTTCAGAAAAATCAGATCAGAAAATTAGCACAGAATATCAAGCAGAATAATAAATCTGAAATTAGATATAAAATAATCTGCATTAATATAAATACGAAATTAATCACAAAAATTACCATAATTTTAGGACACAATTTTCTGGATTTAACAACACCTAATAATCGTAGATCAAAATTAAAAATTGAAATTTTCAGAATTAATAACCTAAAAACCCGTACTTCTCAATTTCACAAAATAATTCTGACAAATTATCAAATAATTTCCAAAAATTACAAAATTGAATATGAGTAGACTAGGGCACTACATAAACCTTAGGAATTAATAAAACTCAAAGAAATACAAAAATAACTATTTTTATTCTAATTTCTAACAAACCGATAATTAAATACTAAAACTGAATATAAATCAATCTAAAATTATAACTACTCCAAAAATCAAAATCTAAACTATGTACCTAGACACTCCTAAAAGACTATACTTTCGGGGAGGTCGATTGAAATTATATGGTAACCAATAAAGATGAAACAAAAATTAACAAACAAACCAAATTAACTATAAGCAATAAATAATTATCAAAGTTGTCAAATTTATCAAGGATACTTAGTATAATCTCAATTCACCTTGCGAATTAATATTTATCATCAACAAACAAGTTAATTTCATTCATGAGTTAAACTGTAGAAGACATCCACCAGTGGTTCTTCCCCGTTTTTCCTTATGTTCTATTTTACTTAGGTTCAGCCCTAATATAAACCCTACTAATTTGATAATCTTTACACCAGCGCAAAAATTTAACCAAACTAGAGCATTAAGAATTAGAAAAATATCATTTAACACTTTATAACCAATTTACCAGCAAATCGATTTAACAAAGTTCTAAAGCGATTACCTAATTAAAAGAGATGGGTTTCAGCCATCTATGATTAATTAGGGTGATACCTAAAAGACTATAACTTTTACGTATTATAATCTTCTAAACTATCAATCAAAATTATATTTAATCAACTAGCATGCATTCCAATCGATTTAACACAAATTGCATACACGATAAATGCTAATCGCTAAAGAATCATAAATATAAATCAACTAGGCATTAAAGCATAAAACTTGTTTCAAAAAAATTAATTTAGCATGGCTTCAAGAAGATTATACTAAGCACATGAAAATTACTCACTCATATTGAGAATAAAATCACAATATTTATCAATAATAATCATTTTCAATGATCAACTATCAAGATAAAATAACAACCCTAATAAGTATACATGAAATAATAATAAAAGATATACTTTTGAGAGGAGGATGGGTGCGTGGGTGGTGAGGCTGGCGTGTATGGCTGGTTACATGGTGGTAGATGATCCTTATAGTGTTGGTGATGATGATATATATAGAGAGGAAAGGAGGGGTGTGATTAGGATTAGTAATTAGGATTTCCTTCTTTCTTTCTTCCTTAAACTTCTTCTCCCTCAAGACTCCTAGCTCTTCTCCAACTCTTGAAATCCTAGCCCAAACAATATCTTCATAATTATCCTTATTTGGACCGTCTTCTGCCCAAGTATGTAAAACTCGAGCCTCAATGACTCGCCGTCTCCTCTTTATTAAAACAATGCCTAACCTGAAAAGTATATAAATTAAAGTAAATTAGATGAAATAAAATATATAATATAATCAAAATAATTATTAAACAATAAATGATTTTTGGCTTAACAATATCATTGCTAAGCATTCGTGTTTGACATGAAACACTATCAAATCTCACTTAACAAATCTAGTTAGATTGCTTAATTAAGTTGTTTCCTTTAATCTAAACTTGGTAGTATTGCCTTTATGGTTTAGAGGGTGGATTCCTCAGCTAGTTTGGGTGGTGGCCGAGCTTTTATCCCATCCATATCCCTTTGTTCCTATTGGTGAGCAAGCTGATTCATTCCCAGAAACTGAAATCCAAGAAGTTGCTTGAATTTTGATTGAGCTCACGTATCAACCCTCTTTTTTACAATTCGCCCAAAAAATAAAGTGTAAGTTGGTACACTCATTGACCTGCTTAACTCTTTCAACTAAGCAAGTTAAATATATACTTTATCATTTTGAAATTTTCCATCTGAACCTATTCCAATTAATTAAATAGGTTAAATATGTTAAATATTAAATTAAATTGGTTGAAAATCTTTACACAAAATCCGCTAAATTTTATATTTAGTTCAAGTTAGTAGTTGTGTCGAGTTAGCTTTTGATATCTCTAGCCATATGTATAGTTGCTTGAACTAGGTCCATATTAGTTTAAGCCATGAGAGAAAAATATTGTCATTGCATGGTGGTGTTTAGCTTACAGAGTGAAAGGGAAATGAAAGAGAAAGTATTCCATTATGTTTCTTTTTTATTATTGTAATAATTAATTATTCTATCTAAGGCCTTTTTTTTAAAAAAACAAAAACTTGGCTGAAAAGAAAGACTTCATTTAACAGTGTTGATAATAATATAAGCTTAACCAACTTTAATTGTGCACATTGAAAGGAAGTTATTAGTCAAATATGTCATTAAATTTTAATTTTATTAAAAAATCATTGAAGTTTTTGCTTATCTAAATGTGCCACTTAACTTGAAATTTAGGTATTAAAATGCCATTGTAATTAGCTACTGCCATTTTACTAAATAAAAACACAATTTAACTAGTGTCAATAGCTTGGACACATCAAAACAAAGCTAAAAGAAAAAACAACCTTATTGCTTCCCTCAAAGCTAGAACCTTGAGACTTTGCCTTCACCTTCACCTCGTTCTTTCTCTCTCAACCTCTATAGAGGAGAATCAGTACAAACCTAGGAATTCCATGCATAGCAACGAGAATTACTTGGATTGTCAAGATCGCACATGGATTTGACTGCTGGAAGAATTGATCGAATATCATCTTCTTGATCATCATATCATGTCTAGGGTTTCAAAATTGTAAAATTTAAACTGTAGTAGAAACCATAAGAATTGCAATAGAAGATGACCTTTTAGCAATTTGTGACTCTGGGGTACTTACTGCTTTACAGAAATAATTTTTAAGGGATAACGTTTTTAGAATGTACTCTCAACTGCATAGTATTTTAGGTAAACTATTTCTGGGGGTCAATATTTTATGAGACAATGTTTCCTAAAGGTTTTTCTGTCAAATCCGACCCATAACTTTTTGAATATTCTGTTTTGACCGAAAATGGGGTTCAGAATGCAAATACTCAAATTTGTGTGCGTTTTTAGAGAACTATGCTTGTATTAATGTTTAAACTTCTTACAATGACTTTACTAGTGCTACTTATCATAATCTCCTACCTATATCATAAATATTAAATTTTATATGATTAGAGGTCAATGTTTAGCAAAATAATCAAGGCTTATTTGGAGAGTTTTGACTGTTACCTGAACTTGGTCGGCGTTGAACCCTACCATTCTTCTAGCTTTTAGTTTATAGAGATTGCTAATCTCAACCATACCTTCCTTAGATCAGGTACTGCACAAATCTATTTCGTCTTCTATCTTGGACCATAGTCACTAACCAAGTTTTTAAATATATTTTGAAGGGTGCTGAGCCTTTAAGCAAAAATCATAATATTTAACATATGAGATTTAATTAAATAGCGTTTTTTACTAGGAAACTTCTTTTATTGAAAATTTGAAAGTGAAAATATTACAACGGAAAGATTTGAAGAGAGACTTAAACCACTGAGATCATTAGAAGTGCTTGCTCAAAGAGAAATGAAGATACCTAACTTCTCTTTTGTTCAAGTATGCTCAAATGATCATGTCTCTTTAAAACATTCAACGTCTTATTTTATAGACGAAATGGAATACATAGGATGCCTTAATAGCTATATTATACATATCGTTACAAGCTGCATTCACATGACTATAGTAGACCGTATTATTTTATTGACGTGACACCTATTTCTTCTTCTAGCTAGACATTATTCGTCTCTTCATTATCATAAGATAATACTTCTGGTTTGTCTACTCATCCATGCTTTTGTTTAATTCTTTCGGATTTTATCCTTTACCAAATATTGTTTGTAACTCCCCTAGATTGTACTGCTATATTCCATCATGTTCTTCTTTCTTCAACTTTTCCGATTATTTTTCTATTGTTCTTTTTTCTGTTAGTTCTTTTTCAGTTTTTTAATCATGCAAAGAAAACGGATTATATATCTTTTAAGTTTTGAAAATGATATTTATGCTGAAATGGAATACTAATACCTAAATCAAAATTTTCATTACGTCTAACTTCATTGATTATGGAAAGATAAATTACAGACAATTGCTTCTTTACTTCCTTAACTTCAGCCATTTTTTGCTAATGTAACTTTTAATTCTAAAACTATAGCAGTGGTATAGTTTAATTCTGGTGCTATTAAAGTGGAAATGTAACACCCCCAGCCCCTAGGGCCAAAAGCATTGCATTTTCTTAACTTCTTACTTAAATTCTGGAGCGAAACGGGCAGAGTTTTTCCTAAAAACTGACTGTTTCCAGGCTAAAAACCTTAGTATAAGTCCTTGTAAATCAACAGAAGTAGAAAACATTTAAAACATAGCTCAACAGCCACACGCCAGAGTTCATAACTCAACAAGCCACTCGCTCGGAGTACACCAAACAGAATAGTTCATTAATACAGAAGAAATGAAAGATACAACTCAACGGTTTATACAATCGGAGTATTGGGGTTTACATCCCAAAACCTAACTACCAGTTGACCAAGAAGACATCTGAATAATTAGATGATTGGCTGGTATGGCCATATAGAGCAACTCGTAATCAATATGCATTATATGAGCTAGAAAACTTAGGTTACAATAATTACAAACCAAGAGTACATTATGTTACATCGTCGAACTCGAGAAACTACTTCTATATAGCACAAAAAACTCTTTTTCAATGAGGGGCAAACTTCAACTCCGCATAAATGGCTTAACTTTCACCTGTCACAAGGAAAACCTGGAGAAAAGGGGAAAGAGTAGTGGGATGAGCAACCACACGCTCAGTGAGTGTCCGCCAACCTCCTCAAAACCAAAACCGTTGTAGGCAATAATACCTTCACTAGTCACATATCATGTTTTCATACTTTACTATCATATTAGGCAATCATAAAATTCTTATGGAAATGTCACTAATCATAAACTTCACTTTAAGCACTCACACATTTCTAGGTTTCTAAGTGACCAAACTCCTTTACTAACAGGCAGTCAAACACTTAAGCAAGTGACGAGGTTAAACATAGAGGCTTTCTTTTTCAGAAACATAACTTCTTAGCATTCTATTCGAACTATGTATGAAACCCTATTCATATGATGTGCACATAAGGTTATTTCTTTTCAGAATCATACTTTTCTTAACATTTCATTCATATGGTATGCATAAGATACACACATTTCAAGTCTCAATCAATTCTCATTCATAGGGTATGCATGAAATATGCT
Source organism: Carnegiea gigantea (assembly GCA_029747015.1). Lineage (NCBI taxonomy): Eukaryota > Viridiplantae > Streptophyta > Magnoliopsida > Caryophyllales > Cactaceae > Carnegiea > Carnegiea gigantea. The sequence continues at coordinate 23,831 of JAKOGI010002094.1, forward strand.
CATAAGACTTACTTTTTATATTCGTATCTTACGTAGCATCTCATTCATAAGTTATTCTTAGAACATGCACATGTCATACACAGGAAGCTTTCTTTCTTTTACTGAAAACACTTCATTTAGCCTCTTGAGGCTAATAAAAAACTCTTCTCTTAGCCTCTTGAGGCTCATATTCTTTTAAAAAAATCTCTTTCATCTTGGTCTCATAACGACCCTTAAAAACTTTCTTTTTGAAATACATAAAAAGGCGAAATGCCAACTGCTTTTCTTGTTTAATAAGAAACTACTCTGGGTATAAGATCATCACGAAGTGCTGGTTGGGAAAGATCTACACTCAATCCCAGTGAGATTAACTCACACTAAGCTCTTACTCCCGAGTTGGTAACTAACTTTGGACCTTAACCCTCGTCAGGGTCTCTAGGGATTACTCTCTAGGCTAGAGATTCCCCCGTTCAAGCAGGTTCGCTCCCATTTACTGTCCCTAAGAACTTATCTTAGCCATTTAAACTAGTCATAATGACTAATAAGTTTGCTGCCTCTCACAGAGAAATCCTTTATTATGCAACTCACACCTTTGTAAAACTCTTTAGGATTTCCTCGTTCAAGCAGGTTCACTCCCAAACCTGTATTCATTTAGTTAAAATATGCCATCATGCACTAATATTTATGGCTACTATTATTTTAAAACATGAAATCCTTCTTTAAAAATCTCACCTTTATGCACATAATGTAACTTGAGGACATGGAAGGGAAGGGGGGTCCACATGTATCACATTCAAGCACTTCATAATCAATTCATCACAATGAGCCACACATGACCTCGCAATCCAGACGATTGCGGTTAATTCACAACCCAAATTCCCTCCTCACAAGCACCGTACCACAAGAACCTCGAAACACTCATAGTTCTTCCCCAAACCATTCAACTACCATCTCGGTTTTTCAATTTCACAATCTAGTATCCTAGTCATTATGATATACTGAAAAGCGATACATAACTTACGCAACTTACCAAGGCTAGACTTATCGATTAAATAACTAATAATTAGCAGAGCGCTACAACCAACGGTTATAACCATGCACATATATGTATATACATATAAGCATTCATATGAACTTGACTTGAAACGGACGTATAATATGTTAGGTTAAACTAACTAAGCATGAAACATGATTGCATTCATGTATGGCAGTTAGGGGACGTAACATGCTCAGTTCGTCATCTAAATACTATGTCTAAAGCTATTGTGTAAGCATAATTCAACTGAATAGACAAGCGTTGATTCGGGCATTCATTCATTAACTCGAAGTTACATTTAGCCTATTATGTCATTTAAGCATATTATGTTTCACAGTGTTCGTCTATCACACCATGGTTACTAAGCCGGCCTCATTATGTCATTCAAGCTTAACATGAGTCTAGTCTCTATTTAAGCATGAAACGATTCACTATTTAGGTTAATATGGTCATTTAGACATAATACGGTTCAAGCATTTTACTAAGCATGGCTATTTATACTATTTAAGCTTAACATGAATCGAATCTCTATTTAAGCATAAAACGATTCACTTATTTAGGCTAATTTGGTCATTTTAGGCATAATACGATTCAAGCATTTTACTAAGCATGCCTATTTATACCTTTTAAACTTAACATGAATCGAATCTCTATTTAGGCATAAAGCGATTCACCATTTACGCTAATTGGGTCATTTAGGCATAATACGATTCTAAGCTTTCGTTGATCATATCAATGTTACTATTCGAACCCATTTAGGTCATTTAGACATAATACGCTTTTAGGCATTCAATTACCACGTCGATGTTACTATTCGAGTCGACCTTTCAAACATGCATTAACTAAATGTACTAAACTTGATTCTAAACATGCATAGCTTACTTCGAACAAACTTTCAGGCACGTGTTAACTGAATGTACTAAAATTGATTCTAAGTATTCATATTTCGTTTCGAAACTATTAATTAGACATGAACTAACAGCACATGCTTGAATTAATTATAAACACGTATAATTCATTTTGAAGCTGTTTTTCAAGCATGAACTAACTGAACTAACATGCATCGATTCGAAGCGTCATTCGTTGTCTCGAAATTACATTTCAAGCCTATTTAAGTCATTTTAGCATAATACGATTCAAGTTACTTTCAAGCAGCAATTTTGCACACAAATCGATTCGAACCAACTTAGGTATAACTGAAAACACTACTACGGCCTATAAACAGATTCTGTGCATTTGTAAGCTGAAATTAAAAACTGATTCGAGACATGCATAGCTAATGGCAGCAAGCGACACCCTGGGTATACAATCCGGTTGGCCATAAACAGGTATGAAATCATCAGGCAACACATTTTCATTCAATTCTTGACATTTCTAACTACTTTAGCTATCCCTAATCTGACATGCAACATCAATCTGCTGAAAACATTTTTGAAAATAATAATAGCTTAGGAGGGGAGAAACACTTGCTTGGATTAACCAAATTTCAACTCAAACAACAGCAATAGCACGCCCTAATCTATTGAACCTGAATCCTAGCCTGAATGCTTGCAAAACCCAGACCTTAGCTCCTGAATTGGTGGCATTTTTGGTTGATTTCGACTCAAATTCAGCCCCCAATTTACAGAGGAGGTCGTGTGGGGTGTGGGTCGCCGAATTCCGACATGTGGGTGGCCGGTGTCAGGTCGGGAAGACGCGTGTTTTGGGTCATTTTGGCCGTGAGAAGTGGAGGGCAACGGGTGGTGGTGTTCGGCGGTGCTTGTTGTGGGCTGAGGGGACCAGGCGTCTCTTTCTCTCAGCGGCGACAGGCGGCGGTCGGCGGTGACACTAGACAGTGACTGGTGGCCCCAAAGAGAGAGAGAGAGAGGGAAGCAGATGGGGAGAGAGGGAGGTCGGGGGGTGGTTTCGGGGTCTCCTGTGACCCGATAACAGGCCCCCTCCCCTTTTGTTTAATTTTTTTTTAATGCTTGTTCAAGCGATTAACACCGCTAGTCTAATCTCGTCCCTCTTATTCTAAACGCAATTATTAGTACCATCGCTCATCGATCATTCGTTCCTAAATACGTCAAGGTTTGATTTTAATAAACCTCGGAACTAATTCTAAGGTTAACAACCTACTCGCATTCGGGAAACGACTAAATAAATCGAATAACTACTAAATTAAACTATCGATATAATTTGAAGGCGCAAATAGCACGAATTCACTTTAAAATCAATAATAGCAATAATAATCCCTTTTTAATAAAATTATAGCTCCCAAAAGCATTTCGATAATAATTTAATTCATATAGTTACTAAAAATACGAATTTATAACGTAAAAAGGTAATACAGTTAGCTTAACGGAAAACAAAGAATGCGGGTCTTACAGGATATCTCTGGAGTGTGCACAAAATATGTGAATAATTTAGCACGGGACAAGTGGATGATGATTCAAGTATTAAATATAATTAATTACTTAATTATTTATTAAATAGCTTTGTTATCTTAATTGTTTTTGGTCATGTGGATATGATATTAGATGAAGAGGGCTTCAAGTAGTACTTATGAGTAGAATATCACATCTAAAAATTAAATTTTTGAAAACAACTTTTTAATAATTGGGGCAAGATATGTAAACATGAAAAGTTTAGAACGATAAATGAAAATGAAAATAG
>JAKOGI010002094.1:30000-40685 GCA_029747015.1 Carnegiea gigantea
TGGGAGAATGAAAGAATGCTTGGTTGCTTGGATCAGTGGATGAGGGAATGGATGAATGATTTTTGCTCCAACCTTGACCCCCTTTTATAATGAAAATTCAACCCCCCTTTTTGCCCAAAAATTAATGAAAAATTAATGTCAACAATTTCTTGACTATTATGTTGCATGAGAAAAGGCTAGTCTTTAGCTAAAAATTAGTTATAATCAATTAGCTTTAACTAGGTTATCTTGAAGTTGCTCACAAGAAAAAGACTTGGGTGTTGGGCTGGTTTGGATACTAAAGTAGGCCATGGCAGATAGAAAGAAGTAGGTCCGAATGGGTGCTAAGGAGAAGGGGGCGCTGGAGGCTTGCTGACTGATGGGTCATGCCGCTGGAGGTTGCACTGAGACGGCCAACCTACATTGATGAGAGAAAGAGAGTGAGGGAATGCTAGGAGCAAATAGGGAGGTGTCTTGGATTGGGCCATAGGTTAATGGACGTAGGCCCATGTAAGGAGGGAAAAAGAAAGAGATAGAGGCTGGGAAAGAGTTGATAGACCAGCATGCTGTGGCGCTGGAGGACAGGGCCAGAGCATGGGCCCACGATGAATGCAACCCACGTAAAGAGCACAGGCCCAAACCTTCAACTTTGTTAATTTTGTACTCACATTCATATTTCTTCTCATATGAAAATTATGAAAATTAAGCGTTAATTTCTCTTAGAATACATCTCAAAGACTTAAAAGCAGGTAAAAAGAAGGGTAAAATTACATATAAAATATGAATTATCGTATACACGCACATATGTATGTACATATGTGTGTGTGTGTGTCTACACACACGCGCGCGCACACACATACCATATTAATAACCCACCTTAAGTGGAAAGTTACGGAATGATTAATATATATATTAATCATTCGTATTAATTAATCAAATGTCAGTTATAAGCCATGTGCTGCTATTTTAAGGGGTTTAGATGATGCATAGAGGCTTCTATTTATTCAAATAAAGGCATGAAATGCTTGTAGGTGAGTCCAATGGAGGTTAAAGATTAATCATCCCAAAAATGCACAGAGAGAGAGAGAGAGAGAGAGAGACAGTATTCTCAAGTAATTAGAGAAGACTTCTACTGGCAAACATTCAACACTTGAAAATGAGCAGCAAGAAGATAATTCATCCCACCCTCTAACCCTCTAAAGCCTTAGCACCAAATATTATATTAAAGAGAAGGCTCAAATCACCACCATCCTAAAAGACATAAAGATTTTAAGATTTTGAGGAAAACTAAGTTTTAAGCTCTCATATCATTCATTCAATCTGATTTTTTCATGGATGTGATTGGGTCTATAAATACCCAATGGTTGGGGGAATTAGTTGCACATTAATGGGGCAAGTGGTCCAATAGGACTCTTATAAAATATCCTGTTAAAATAAATCAAGACGCTTAAGAAAATTACAATCAATATGAGCTATATTTTTCAGGATTCATCCTCCATCTTCTAGAGAGCCATGGGTAGGCTCCACTCATCCAAATGAGGTGCTGTCACTTGTTGACTATTCCCTTGTGTGTGAAGAATGATTCCATGCTGATTAATCTCCAAAGTTATAGTCTTAGCCTCCTCATTAAGCCCATAATCATAACCATGCACTTTTCAATCCTGGACTGACCCTTGCTCGGTATTTAGCCCATAACTTTCTCAATTATTAGAATTTATGGGTGATTCAAGACTTATAGGAAAATAGACATCCGAGGCCTTCCATCCATGTATAAGTTGTGGAAATTGGAGCTCATTTTCCTAGTAAAAATGGAGCTATAAATAAAGAAAAGTATTTAGCTTAGAAACTAAAAATGAGCTGATGAGGTGGTTTTGGGTGGATTAAGTGATCAACTCCTTATTTAGGGCTACTATAGGCCCAACCATCTTTTCTAACCTTACTTAGACCTTATTAATGCTTCTAAGTTAATATTGACCTAAGGGGACCTACTCCTTACCTTAGGGTCAATATTGGGTCGACTTGGTTAGTAGCCCTCATTAGTGAGAGCAGGCCCAAGCTCAGCAGTTGCTTCGTATCAACCCCTCCCCCTTGGAGAGGATTTGTCCTCAAATCTTTGTCATGTTCCTTATCATCTTTAATGGTAAGGAGTGAGATCCCCAATATCAAAGGTGGCGGATACTTACATATCTCCTAGAAGTTTAATCATGTATTCATTCTCTCCCGGCTTTTGTACCACCTTACATGGACCATCTCCTCTAGCCATGAGCTTATTCTTCCTTCATGAGGGGAACCTTTCCTTCCTCAAATCTAACCATAACAGATCTCCTAGTTTGAACTCAAGGTGTGGGCAGTTCTTGTTGGCCTTTGGCTTATATTGCTCATTCATCGTTTCAATCTGTGCTCTCACTTGCGCACATAGCTTCTTCATTTCTTTAGCTCTTGCTTTAGCCTCAAAACTTACCCTTGATTCTTAGGGAACAGGGATAAGATCAATGAGAGTAAGCGAGTTAAGAGCATAGCACACTTCACAGGGAGAGTGAGAAGTAGCATAGGAGGGAGCCCTATTGTAGGCGAATTCGGCATAAGCAAGCTTGACATCCCAATCCCTCGGGCTCTTACTGACCATACCCCGTAGCAATGTTATGAGAGTTCTATTTATCACCTCCGTTTGCCCATTGGTTTGAGGATGGCAAATAGTGCCAAAGAGCAACTTAGTCCCCACAAGCCTCCATAGGGATCTCCAAAAGTGAGATACAAATTTAACATCGCTATCTGACACCACGGTTCATGGAATACCATGGAACCTCACAATTTCTTGAAAGCAGAGGTTTACAATATAGGTAGCATCATCACTCTTGTGGTATGCAATGAAGTAAGCCATCTTAGAGAATTGATCTTCAACTATCATGATAGAACCTTTTCCTTAAGGGGTTCATGGAAGGGCTACAAGGAAGTCCATGCTAATGTCATCCAAGGCCTTGAGGGGACTGGAAGAGGAGTGTAGAGATCTTGATGGAAATGACTCTTATCCATATGAAAAATGTTGCATCTTAAGATGACCTTGTGAACATTCCTGCACATCTTGGGCCAATGAACATGATCCTTGAGTATCTCAAGTGTCTTATTAATCCCAAAATGACTGGCTAAGGCTCTCTCCATAAGCCTCCTTGACAATAAAGTTCCTCAGCGGACTTTTAGGGAAGCAAAGCTGGTTTCATTTGAAGAGGAAACCATCTTGTAGAGTGAAAGAACTAAAGTTAGAAGGATTCTCCACCTTTTCCTTGAAATCTTCATCCTTATGGTATAAAGCCTTGATAGAATGAAATCAAAGAACTTTGGCATCAAGAACTAAAAGGAGAGCATATCTCCTTGATAAGACATCGGCCACAACATTCTCTTTCTCACTCTTACACTTACAAGAGAAGGTGAAAGATGGAAGGGAATCAATCCACATGGCATGTCTTGAGTTCAACTTGTGTTGACAATTGATACAGGACAATGCCTTGTGATCCGAATGGAGCACAAAGGACTTAGGCTTGAGGTAACAACTCTAATGTTCCAAGGCCCCAGAAATGGCATAGCATTCCCTGTCATGGGTGGAGCAGTTGAGCCTCAAACCATTCAGCCTCTCACTAAAGAAAGTTAGAGGGCATTTAGCATGAATGAGAATCGCATCAATCCCTATACCACTAGCATCACACTCAACTTCAAGCAGAAGATCAAAGTTAAGAAGAGCTAAGATAGGAGCCGAACAAAGCCTATGCTTAATTGTTTCAAAGGCCCTTTTGGGCGGTCTTTGTCCACTCAAAGCTTGCTTTTTTCATGCATTCGGTCAATGAAGCCATAATGGAGTTAAAGTGTTTGACGAACCGGCTGTAGAAAGAGGCCAACCCACAAAATCTTTAGACTTCTGTGATGGAGGTGGGAGTAGATCGACTCTTGATAGCCTCAACTTTAGATTCATCAGCTTGAGCTTCCTCACCGGATATAACATAGCGAAGAAAGATAACTTGAGGAGTGAATAGCCTACACTTCTTAAGTTTAGCATATAACTTTTGTTGTCGCAATACTTGGAATACCTAAGAAAGATATTCCATGTGAGACATTTCAACACGACTATACACCAAAATATCATCAAAATACACTACAACAAACTTCTTAATGAATGGAATCAAGACCTTATTCATGAGCTTCATGAAAGTGCTAGGAGCAATAGATACACCAAATGGCATTGCAAGCCACTCATATAACCTATATTTAGTCTTAAAGGAGGTTTTCCACTCATCTCCTTCTTTCATTCTAACTTGGTGATAGCCACTCCAGAGGTCAATTTTAGAAAAGACCTTGAACCCATACAACTCATCAAGCATATCATCCAGTCAAAGAATAGGGAATTAATACTTGATGGTGATGTTGTTTATGGCCATAGAATCAACACAGATACAACAAGTAACATCTTTCTTAGGTACTAAAAGGGCGGGAACCGAACATGGACTCAAGCTTTCCCTAATATACATAGGATCAAGCAACTCTTGGACTTATCATTGAAGTTCTTTTGACTCATTAGGGTTGCAGTTATACGCCAGCTTGTTTAGCAAAGGAGCGCTCAGTAGGAGATCAATTTGGTGCTTAATTCATCTCAAAGGAGGGATCCCCAGGGGTAGATCATTAGAGAATACATCCTCAAACTTGTTCAAGAGTGATTAAGGTGAATGATGCATGTGTTTCACTCCCTCACTTGTGTATGATTCTACCATAAGTAAGGCAAATAAAGGCTTGCTCTTACTAATGGCTCTCTCCACCAATGTTTCCCTTATAAATAGGCTTTTCTCACTTCTCTTCCCCAGCTTAGATTTGAGAAGTTTAGGTGTAAGTAGTGGTGTCAAAGTAAGATTACGACCCATCTACTTGAATGCATAAGTATTGGCATGTCTATCATGAATCACATGATTGTCAAACAACCATGGGCTACCAAGCAACAAATGACATCCATCTATGGCAAGAATGTCGCATAGTACTTCACCATAATATGAACCAACCAAAATGCAATAAGTGCTTGCTTAGAAATAGTTACCTCGCTTTCTTATTTGAGTCATTGGAGAGAATAAGAGGCAGGATGCACATTAGTGGGTAATTGAAGTTGTTAATAAGTGTTGTGGAAGCGACATTGGTGCAACTTCCTTCATCAATGATGAGCTCACACATCTTACCTATGATAGTGCTTTGGGTATGGAAAATTTACTCCCTTTGGCTTAGCTCATAAGGAGCCTTTTGGACATGGAGTACTCTCCGAATCACCAAGAGTTCTCCTACATCTGGGGTGATTAAAGTTTGATCCTTATCTTTTACTTCCTTTGCACTAGTAGCTTCTTCAATAGCTCGACGTTTTTATACTTCTCTAATGGTTAGGGTCCTTCAGTTAGGATAATATGCTTAGAAGTGTCCATAACCATGACATTTGAAACACTTTTTACACTCCAATCTCTTTGGTGGTTCACTAGCAATTCCTTTACCCTTATCCATAGTTTTGACGAGTATAGGGGTAGTGATGGCTTTGTTGGGGGTGGAGTGACCCTTAGGGATACTTGAAGGGCGAACAGAGGAAGTGGTTTGAAAGGGTTTTCGAGCCTTAAGTTGTTTCTTAACCTTGATAGCTATGTGACACAAATCATCAAAGGATAAGTAAGGTTGTAATTCCACCTTGCTAGCAATGCTAGGAGACAACCCCTTAATGAACCTAGCGATCTTGAGTTCCGGTTCTTCATCCAAGCCAACCCTTATTTGGAGTTGTTCAAACTCCCTATTGTACTCTTCTACCTTTAAATTCTATTGATTAAGAGAAGTGATCTTGAGGTAGTGTTCTTGTTTATAAGAAGGAGGTACAAATCTCTTGTCCATATGCTTCTTGAGCTTGGACCAAGTCTTAGTTTTGGATTTGGCATCTCTGGCCCTACTTTTCTTTAAATGTTCATCCACAATGAAGCATACCCCTTCATCTTAAGAATGGCCAACTTGAAGGCCTTCTCATTGTTGTAATCTTTGAGTTCAAAGATCCTTTCAATGGCTTGAACCCAATCAAGATAATTCTCCGGGTTAATATTGCCATCAAATTCTTGAGCCACAATTTTAAGATCCCGAAGATCATCCCTCAGATAACTTATTCTTCTTAGTGTTCCTTCCCCATCATCAAAGTCTTCATGGGAGGTGGAGTGTTCAATGCCAATAGGGCGAGCATTGTAGACTCAATGATAAGGGTTTTGTGGAGCAGATTCCCTTACTTGTGCAACCTCTACGATGAGTTTTCTCATTTGCTCTTGAAGCTTTACCAGGGCCCTACCAATCTCATGGGCTTACTCAAGAGGAATGTTCGAGGAGTAAGAAGGTTTACCCTACTAGTCATGCTTGATAGAGAAGAAAAAGAAGGGGAAAATAGAGGAGACATAGGCATGCTAAAGGAACACAAGCAAGAAAATAGTGAAAAAGAAGGGCGCACGATCGTGCTATACGACACGGGCGATCATGCCAGATCTCTTGAATAAGATTTAAGAGTGCAGGAAAGGGGAAAAGTTGTGTCAGGTAGCTTGGGGTGCCAGCGCCAAATCTCTAGGTCAAACTTTTAAAGTGCAGGATTTTGGCACGAAGTGGCAGTGCTAAATTTCTGGTTTCGTGTTTTTGGCCTTTTTATGGAGTTTTAAGGATGTGTTTTGGTTAGAATGTGTATTTGGTCTATAATTAGGGTTCTTTGTGGAGTAGATAAGAGGTTTATAGAGGAACAACAAATAACAAAATAGTATAGAAAGGGGAAAACTTTAAGTAATTCCAACACAAGGATGGTTGGAATAGATGTTTACCAAGCGACAGGATCATTATACTTTGATACCAAATGATGCATGGAGGCTTGCATTTAGCCAAATAAAGGCATGAAATTCCTATAGGTGAGCCCAATGGTGGCTGAAGATTAATCACCCGAAAGATGAACCAAAAGAGGGAGTGAGAGTGTGTGTGTTCCTAAGTAATTAGAGAAGGCTTCTGAAGGCAAACATTCAACACTTGAAATAAGCAGGAAGAATATAATTAATCTCACCCTCTAACCCTCTAAAGCCTTAGTAGCAAGTATTAGATTAAAGGGAAGACTCAAATCACAACCCCCCTAAGAGCAATAAAGATTTTGAGAATTTGAGGAAAACTAAGCTTCAAGCTCACATATCAATCATGCAATCAGATTTTTCATTGACGTAATTGGGTCCATAAATACCCAATGAGATCGGGAATTAGCTATACATTAATGAGGCAACTGGTCCAATAAGAAGCTCATAAAATATCTTAAGAAACTAAATCAAGATACTTAAGATAATTACAATCATTATGAGCAATATTTTTCAAGATTCATCCTCCATATTCTAGATAGCTATGAGTAGGTTCTACTCCTTCGAAAGGTACCGTCACTTGTTAACTCTTCCCTTGTGTATGAAAAATCATTCCATGTGGATCAATTCCGAAAATTGCAACCTTAGGCTTCTCAATTCATCCCACAATCAGAACCTTACACTTTCCAGTTTTGGACTAAGCCTTATTGTGCATTTAGCCCATAACTTTCTCAATTCTTGGAATTTATGGGAGATCCAAGACTCATTGGAAAATAAACATCTCCATCTCTGTATAATTTGTGACAATTGGAGCTCACTTTATTGGTAAAAAGTGAGCTATAATTAAAGTAAAGAATTCTACCCAGAAACTAAAAATGAGCTAATGAGGTGGTTTTAGGAGGATTAAGTGGTTAACTCCTTATCTAGGGCTACTTTTAGCCCAACCATCTTTTCTAACCCTAGTTGAACCTTCTTAAGGGTCCAAAGTCAATATTGACCTGAGGGGACCTAGTCCTTGACCTAAGGTTAATATTGGGATGACTTGGTTAATGACCCTTACTATTGAGAGTAGGCCCAAGCTCGGGAGTTTCTCCGTATCATTAGGGACCTAATTTTACAAGTGTCACAGAAACCTAAATGTCAGGCAGATGGTTCAATCGATAAAGTTCAAAGCCCATCTAGTGGCGAAATGTTTTACCAACTTGAGGGTATAGAGTACAAAGAGACATTTTCTCCTGTGGCCAAATTTGCTTCTATTCGCCTAATCCTAGCCCTAGTAGCCCATTTGGACGTAGGGCGATTTCAAATGGATGTAAAGATTGCTTTCCTCAATGATAATGTTAAAGCAAGCCATTGGTTTTGTATCAAAGGGACAAGAGGATAAAATATGTCACCTTAACAAGTCCATATATGGTCTTAAGTAATCTTCCAAATCTAGGTACTTTAAATTCCATGAAGCCATAACTTAGTTTGGATTATCTATGGCTTTAGAAGACCATGGTTTTAGAAGACCATTGTGTGTATGTTAAAAGGATCAACAAGGGGATTAAGTTAGTTACCCTGCATGTTGATGACATACTGCTGGTTGGGAACAACTTGGAGATGATCGAAGCTACTAAAAAGTGGTTGCCCTATGTCTATAAGATAAAGGACGTGGGTAAAGTTAGATATGTTCTAGGAGTGGAAATAACCTAAAACCGTCCCAAGAATCTTATATCAAAAAAGTCTTGGAATGATTTCGGATGTATAACTCCTAACTCACAGATACTCTAGTTGAGAAATGTCTAACCCTGAGTCTTAAACAATGCCCTAAAACAGATGATGAAATAGCGACCATGAACAATGTTCCTTACATTAGTGTCGTAGGAAGCTAATGTAAGCCATGTTATGTACACGGCCTGACATTTGCTTTGCGGTTGGTTAGTAAGTCATTATCAAAGTAACCTAGCATTTGCTGATTGGTAAGCCATCAAGAAAGTCAAGCACTACCATTGTGGTACTGCTAACTTAGTCTTTTGCTATCAAGGAGCAGATTTCAATTGTAGAGGATACTCAAATGCCGAGTGGGGTGGTCACTCGAATGAGCCTAGCTCAACCTCATAATATACTTCACCATGGGTGGGAGAGCCATGTCATGGTGCAGTAAGAACCAAAGCAAACTGCACAACAATGTCAACCATGGAAGCAAATTCTGTTGCTGGTTACCATAGAGGCAATAGGCATTGCTACTAGGTATGTATACACTAACTGGGTAATTATGTTCCCTTAACTAAATCTATTCATAGTAATGCGTTCAAAGCTCATTGGTTGAGTTCAGGAACTCATAAGGCTTAGTGCCTGGATGTATCTTGTTATGTGATGAACATATTTCTTTTGTAAATGAGTAAACTGCTCATGATTTATTTTTATGTGTTTTGCATATTGAAATGTCGCAGGCTTCTTATTGGCCCAGTCACATAGGCAATTACCCTGATGCTTGAGCGGCAGGCAAGATGAGACTAATTATATTGGTACTAGGGGTGCAATATTGATTACTCATACTAGAAGTGTATGAATAAAATAAACATAGTTGCCATAGTGAGTCTCAGATGAGACTTGAGGGAGTCGAATATGGGATACGATTTCATAGTGCCAAGATTAACATTATGTGTATTGATCTAGTGGCTCAAGTTGGTTTTTCATATGAAAGCCAGACTTACAATTCGCATGGAATAGAAGAGTGATGAACTCAGTGGGAGTTGTCATGACACAGTCTTACACTGTGTGTTTTAAATATCGATCTACTTGGCAGGTGACAAGTGAATCCCCTTTTACTGTCACTGTGTGACCTATATTGGCAATACTCTTTCACTTAAAATTATGGCATGAGTCAAAGCTTAAAGTTGCTACCTTAGTGTGTTATCAAAGTGCTAGCTAAGATGTATACTATATAGCAAAACACATTAGGAAAGCAGTTGGGCTAAGATGGATTATTTATAATTGTGTAAGAAAGAATTAATTCCCCATCACAATATCAAGCCTAGGCAATTATATTTAGTATATAATCATTTCATCCTTTGACATATTAATAGCCATAAAGGGATAGTGCATGCTGTTGGTGATATTTCAAATGATTTGGGGTATTGTTATTTTATGAAAGTGTTATTTTAGCTAGATGGCGACTTATTATAACACTATTGGTTTGTTTTTTGGTCACATGACCCAATCCCAGTATGAGGCGTGAAGAGATTAGTTGGCATAGAGATGTATAACTTATGGTTTATGTGATCGAGGGGGAGCCGCGGACCAACTGTAACAATTACATTGATAACAGACATTAATTAGGCGGTTACAAAATGATTACTTATACATTAATCATTCCTATTAACTTTTCATTGTTAGTTATAAGTTGTGTGCTACTAATTTAAGGGGTTTAGGATCCTAACTCTACATGTGTGATAGAGCATAAACAGCAGCACTAAGCCTCTCTTGCCTCCCCTCACAGTAGCCTTAGACATTTTTTAGGTTTCAGTTTGGGGTGTGACAACTACGTTGGCTCTTACAGCCACCACCAGTTCTGATTCAACAATTCGCGGGCCATTCCCGAGTGATAAGATCATTAGCTACTGCATCGCTAAAGTACGTCCAAAATATTCCAATATATACATATATATAGATATATATATATATATATATACACATATATATATATATATGTATATATACGTATATATATATATATATATATATATATATATATATATATATATACACACACATATATATATATATATATATATATATATATATATATATATATATATATATATATATATATATATATATATATATATATATATA
>JAKOGI010002094.1:40785-45785 GCA_029747015.1 Carnegiea gigantea
ATATGTGTGTGTGCATGCTTCTATATAACTTACTATAGCACTACTTGTTACCTTTCGATCGCATGTCCTATTCCTGGTGTGATGCGTAATGAGTTATGATTCATGGAGAGCATGCATTTTGCAGCCTATGTGGCCGAGTGGGAGCTGTTGGCCGAGCCTAATGTTTTAGGCCCGACGGCCGCTAAGGCCGCTTAGGGCGGCTTCTGTTATTGTTCCCTCAACCTATATAGGGAGGTTTCAGGCGATCAATTAGGGTTACACACATGATACAAAAGCCACATACTCTCCCCTCCTCTCTCACAATTGACTAATCATCCTCTGGGGTTTCGGGCCTTGGATGTGAACCCTAAAGGCGGCTGTGGTAGTCGCCTCACATTCAGTACTGACGTGGGCTATTCCCGACAGTTAACTTCTGCAATCCAGGTCAGTCTTATTTGTCTAATAGTGGTATCAGAGCCTAAACTGTTCGGAAGAGCCCCAATTAATAGGTTGATAATTTATCAAACCTGATTTGTTAAAGCACGCTTGTTCAGATGATTAATTGCCTAATTTTCATAATTATGCAACTAAAAAGCATGCTTTTGTGATTATGGTGTCCTTTATGCCTAGAACCAACTAAGAGATTGCAATTTCAGTTGAATTAATAGATGAATGTTTTTGTTTTTCAAACTTGGCATAATCGAGATTGATAAAACAGACCCAAATTGCAATTTATGCGACTATGTATGCACTAATCCCTGCCAAATTGATTCTTGCATACTATGCCCTAGTTGATGAGATGATTTTCATTCTACCAAGCATGCCTCTATGATTAAATTTCGCCAAGGATTGAACTTTTTTGATTAGTTTGCTTTAATATTAGCAATTGTGCTGTTTAAGTGTTGAAAGCATGTTGTGGTAGGCGATTAGTTTGTCTAAACACATAATTACTCCCCAAAACCCTAGCCCTTAATCAATCTCTACCTGATCTCAACCCAAAGTCGATTCCATTATTTTGACAAACCTTGCAAAGCCTAACCTTAATTCCACCGCCAGTGCCTCAGTGGCTGCGACGGCAGTGGGTTTAGCGAAGCCTCAGTGGCCTTCGAAGCCTTTACCTCGACCAAAAACCCTAAAAGACCCAGATTGAGTTTTAATTAATAAAAGAAAAATGGGGGATAGGGGTAGAAGGGACTAAGATCGAGACCTAACCCATCAGAAACCACTGGGAAAGGGTGGTGCGTATGACGCACGCGCCGCCGATGAAGGCTTGGTTGGCCATTCTTGTTCCTCCAACCGCACCCTTGACCGTCGGTCTACTCAAATCCAGCAATAGAACCGCGAAATCCACCAAGTTGGATGCGCGTTCGATGCTCAGCTAGTGTTTTTCGGCTCAATTTCGGCCGATCTACGCGCTGATGGGGTTATCCTTGGCTTTCAACGGCGGGTGGGGGGTTTTCCTCATGCGGATTTTTGAGCCAAACATTTGTCGTCCTCCACAGGGTTAAGGGTGGCGACATGGGCTGTGAAAAGAGTCATAAAGCAGCCACAAAAAGGGTTAAAGAAAGGCCGAGTGATGGTGGAGCTCTGTGCTCTACATCTTGGCCACGGCGTCAAGAGGATGACAGAGAATAGAGAGGCAGAAGAAGATAGACAGAGTCGTGAAGTCAAGGGCTAGTAAGTTGGTAGAGGGGATGAGTTAGCAACATTCGCTTATAAAACATTCACTTATAAAAGAGCCCGGTTTGGGCCGTTTTTGCCAAAGAAAAAAGGGGGGAGGGGGTCCCGGTTCTTTAGCATTGTGGGCTGTTTTTGTTTGGCCCAAAATGATTGTTTTTAATTTGGGCCGTTTTACTTAAGCCGATTTTGTTTCTGTTTCGATTTGGACTATTGAATATCTGCTCCCATGATCACATAAATTTGTTTTATATGTTAAAAATAGCCATATGTTGGTTATATATTTATTTTTGATAAATTATATTCTCTCTATTTTTAATTTCATGTTATTATTATTAATAGTATGAAATTTTGAAGTTGAATATATAACTTCGTGTTATGTATTAAAATGAAATTATTTTTATGAATTAGTTTCATAGAGCCAATGTAAATATGTTTTGCATAATTAAAATTGAATATCTTTATGATAGTCACTAAACTGAAATGTTAATTAGTTCAATAAACCTTTAAGGAAATTCTATAGAGTTATCCTAAGAAAACTCCTAAATTCACATCCATGTGTAATAAATCGAGAAAAATAAACAAATTGTTTAAGTAATAGGACATATGAATTAGTTTCATATAAAATAAAAAAATTGTGTAAATGTGTTTTACATGACTAAATATGAACTGTTTGCCTGATCTATAATAATGTATTACATCTCTAAATAGACAAATTACATGAATTCATTTCACTTTGATTAAGGTCAGTTACATTATATGGATGTGTCCCACATAATTACTATGTGTAATTTCCTTTTTAGTTGATATGTCATTAAGTAGAGCTTTAAATCACATATTAATGACTATATAAATCTATTTTATATAACTTCGTGTAAATTTATTTTACATGATTAAAGCTAAATATCTTTGTGATATTCCTAGATGTGTTAATTAGTTTAATAAATTGTGTATGCCATAAGTTTCGTTTTATGGGAAAATGCAGTAATTAAATTATTGAAATTCCTAATTCATGCTTGTATATGATGATTATTAGCTTAGCAAAATTTTCGATCATATGACATGAGTGATTGAGTTTTTCATAATTTAATTGTCTAACAATATACTTAACGTCCGTCTTTTAAATATATACTTTCAGATATGGCAATTAAAATATGGTTGGTGATTAGTGTACCAGTGGAAAATAAAGATAGCAATAGACTATAATACATAGTGTTAGAAGATTTAGCTTCTTCTAAACAAACGTAAAGTATTAGAACACTCGACGACTTTTAAAGTCTCTTAGGATAGGCAAAGATGTGAATAACATAGATGTAACTGCTTGTGAG
Organism: Carnegiea gigantea; assembly: GCA_029747015.1. Lineage (NCBI taxonomy): Eukaryota > Viridiplantae > Streptophyta > Magnoliopsida > Caryophyllales > Cactaceae > Carnegiea > Carnegiea gigantea. The sequence continues at coordinate 43,770 of JAKOGI010002094.1, forward strand.
CAGCACTAAGAGAAAGGCTAATAATACATCATGAATAGCTCGAGGAAGGATCGATTAGCATGCTGGCTATGTGGTATTGCATGCATGAAGATCTGGTAAGGAGATTTAAAGGCTATCTCACTGTTGAGGACATGTGGGATCAGCTTGGCATCCAGTTTGACTAGGTTCAGCCCCTTCTCAAGACTCCAAACCTAAGGATGGTATTACCAAAAGAGTAAAAGGTCAAGATTAACAGATAGTAGAATGTAGCATGTGTGAAGCACAGTAACTGTGAAAGGAAGAAAGCCACCACTTGGCATCGTCCCAAGATAACTAAGGTAGCTTCTTTCACAGTTACACCTGAATAACATGTGTGCTCCCAAGCAGTACTTACCAAACTTACTTCCTTAGTGGATTGTAGTCATGGGAGCAACAAAGCACATAGTTCAGGGTTGAGCTGATTTGTGAACCTTTATCAGTGCCCGATGGGTTCACAGACTGTTGTCTTAAGGGACGATAGTAAGGAACATGTCCTTGACATAGCAACATGTTAGCTCAAACCCTATGAAAGAAATAAGTTGTTCCTCCACGACACTCTCTACATTCTTAGGGTACAGCGTACCTTCATACCTTTTAGTTTTGATATTGGTTTTCTCTCTTGATTTTCGTCTACCTTGACATCTTCCATCTTTGTCACTTTGTTTGAACTCTGTCTTTAGGCATACTCGAATTGACCATAAGGGTCAAAGTAGACTGAATCAGCTAATTAGAGATGATTCTTTAGATCAACTTACTAAGGTTAAGTTGACTAAGTGAGTAATGTCTACCTAGCAAAGTAAAGTCCTTTGGTAAGGCTTCTAGAGCATATAATCGCTTATAATTAGTCCACTCGGGCATTTACGGACCCATGAATGTCAAGGTACGTCATAGGGCTATCTATTTTATTACCCTTATAGATGTTTATTCACGAAGTGGGTATGTGTACCTACTATCTCATCGCTACGAGGCACTCGATATGTTCAAATGCTTCGTAACAATAAGTAGAGACTCAATTGGAATGAAGAGTTAAAAATCTTCGAACTGATCGAGGTCGTGGATACCTCTCTGATAGGTTCAAAGAGTTCTGTGAAGAAAAAGGTATATAAAGATAGCTAATGATTCTATGCACCCCACAACAAAAAGGTGCTGCGGACCACAGGAATCATACATTTCTTGACATAGTCAGGTTAATGATGGCACACACAAACCTCCCAATCAGTTTAGGGGGACATGTCGCTTACGGCAACCTATATCCTTAACCATGTGCTAAGTAAGAGTGTACCTGTATAGCATATGAGCTATGGTTTGGTAAGAAGCTATCCTTAAACCATTTACGCCCATTAGGTTCAGCCGGCTATGTGGATAACCCAACCCACAAATATGAAAACTTGGTCCAATAGCCACTAAGATGATGATCATTAGATATCCTGCACAATCTAATAAACCGAAATAGATTCCCACAATGTCGACTTTCTCAAGGATGAGTTCCCAACAATGTCGAACTGTTTGAGTTACAGTAAGACATCCAACCATCTTTCACTGAAGGGGAGAGTTTAGACTCTAACCAAGTCACCGAAGATGGTATGTCTCCCCTACTCAAAAGGGATGGGGGAGACTTATCTGCTCAGGAGAATCAATCTCCTACACATGAGGAGAGTCAGCCTATGAGTGAGGTCCGTCCTCAATCTCCAGTTCCTGAATATGTGTGTTAGTCCACATGTTCAGGATCCTATGCCCTAAAGAGATAGTGGGAGTGAGTCTCCACATGGTTAAGGTCTCACACCTCTTAGAGAAAGGAGGAAGGATGCCAGGGATAGTGGGAGTGATTCTCCACATGCTTAGGGTCCCACACCTCTTAGAGAAAGGAAGAGGGATGCCTTACCTGGCAGACAAACATTGAAGGTCCTATGATCCAAAGAAGTAAGCATAGAAAATTTTCTCGGTGATATTTCGAAATCAAAGAGGCAATATTCCTTACACTCCCTTGGAAATTGAGGA
>JAKOGI010002094.1:50785-60785 GCA_029747015.1 Carnegiea gigantea
ATGAAAGGAAGAAACTCTAAATGGGTCAAGCAGCTCTAAATAGGTCAAAAAACTCTAAATGGGTGAGACTTTACGGAAGACATTAGCTACACATGAAATCAACCACAAGTAAAACAAATGTCGCACATTTTTTAATATATATTAAGATGACTCATAGGAGCATGTACTTTCCAACATATAAAATAATTTGTTCGCCAGCTTTTAAACCTGTTCTTACAATTGAAAGAAAAATTAAAACATCAAATTAGAGCCTTCGGACAAACCGCCAAATATATCATTCTTAATCAAATTATCAGTGCATCTTCATTTCCTGTGCCGACACAAGAGGAGGAGGTGGATTGATCGTAGGTGGCGTCATAGATTGTATTATCATCCTCACATATATCATGCTTTGTACCAAGCTTATTATGTCATTTTATCATCATATATATGTACACCTTTTCTATAACCATATAGTTTTTAAGCGATTAACCCATTACTTATTGACAAATTTGCTTCATAGTTACCTTTTTTCATTGTAATTTCGCGTTCTATTTGTTTCATTGTAATGTTAATTACATCTACCATAACTTTCTATTTATTATTTCACTATATACATACATAATGTCCCCTATTTTTTCTTTACAAAAGAAAATCGGTTCGGTTCAGTTCGGTTCCATTGTATTTACTCTTCGTAACAAGCTTATTATGTCATTTCTCCCTCATATTTATATACACATTTTCTATAACCACATAGTTTCTGTCCGAGTAACTGATTAGCTATCGACGAAATTGCTTCAGAATGACTTATTCATTGAAATTTTGCATGCTAATAGTGTAATTACCACATTAATTATGTCCACAACAGCTTTCTATTTACTATTTCCCTACATACCTTGAAAATGTCCACTTGATCATGCTCCGTGCAAAGGCACGGGCCCATATTTTTTTGGAATACCTAGGTTTATACATAACATTATTTGAACAATGTATAGCTGGAATTGTTACACACTATCAAAATTAAACAAAAACATTGTAAATTACATATATTGAAAAATAGAATATAGGTATTTACAATTATTTGAACAACGTATTGCTAGAACAGTCACGCACTTTCGAAATTATGCAAAAAGTTTTAACTTAAATATATTGAAAATTAGAATATTGATGTTCACTTAAAAAACTGAGAGCACTATAAAAGGGAACATTCTAATTTTGAATATTCAAATCAATGATGCAAAAAATATGAACATTTATTATAAAATGGGATTTAGATGGAGCGAGACCACTCGAAGAAAAATATTTATATATACCTATCTTTAAAAATACAATTATTTGAACAACGGGTGGTTCTTTCCTTATAGTATTATTTTAAGTGGAACCATTGTATTCTATTTTAAGTTAAACTATTTCATTGTATTTACTCTTTATTTAAGTTAGACATCAAAATGTGGAAATGTGATGTTCTCAAGGAGTATAGTTCCCCTCAATTATTGTCCTTTTAATGTTTTTTACTTACACAATATGATTATATGAAGTGGAGTTGATAATTGTGGTATAACTTTCCGCCTGCATGTGTGAGAGGTCCCATTTTATAATAATTCAAATCCACTTGCAGTATTATAAAACAAAATATTTGGAATAATTTTAAAGTTTTAGGCAATTCCCATGTGCCCACATTATGAGGCAAATATGTCTTATTTAATATAGTAATAGCTACGTGAAAAAAAGAAAATATTTCTTTCCGTTCCATGGGGTAGTGTCTTTCATCTACCTTTCTTTTTCTAAAGTAGTTTGAAATCTTTACTTATGATCACTATGTCGTCACTAATATATGTTTTACATGTTATTTGAACACCGTATAGTAATTATTTAGATAGAATGAGACCACTCAAAGAAAGATATTTGCATATACCTAGCTTTAGAGATACAATTATTTGATAAACGCATAGCTAGAACAGTCACACACTTTCAAAATTAGAGAAAGATGTTGTAACTTAAACATATTGAAAATTAGAATATTGATATTCACTTAAAAAGTAAGAGCTCTATAAAAACGAAATTTCTATGACACAAAAATATAAACATTTATGCAATAAATGCATCATATAAGGAAAGAATAAATGGAAAGATATGACACGCTCTTATTTTTCTGACTTGAAACCTCCAACCAATATCGATGCGTGTGAATTTCTCTATTGCAATTGTTTACATGGAACCACGTCACTCAAGAAACAATCTTTACAAATACCCAGATTTACACATAACATTATTTGAATAATGTATAGCTACAATTGTTACACACTATCAAAATTAAACAAAGACATTGTAAATTAAATATATTGAAAATTAGAATATAGGTATTTACAATTATTTGAACAATGTATAGCTGGAACAGTCACAAACTTTCGAAATTATGCAAAAAGGTTGTAACTTAAATATATTGAAAATTAGAATATTGATGTTCACTTAAAAACTGAGAGCACTATAAAAAGGAACATTTTAATTTTGAATATTCAAATCAATGATGCAAAAAATATAAACATTTATTATAAAATGGGATTTAGATTGAACGAGACCACTCCAAGAAAAATATTTATATATACCTATCTTTGAAACTACAGTTATTTGAACAACATATAGCTAGCATAGTCACACACTTTCAAAATTAAACAAAAAGGTTGTAACTCAAATATATTGGAAATTAGAATATAGATATTCAGCTAATACAAAATTGAGTAATACTAATATAATAAATACATCAAACAAATATATTATGTTCTTTTCCGATGTGAATATCCACCCAGTATCCACGTAGTTGAACATCTTATTCAGCTAAAAACTACGCAGCTCAAACATCTAATTCACATTTATAAAGATTTTATACACTACCCAACTAATGACATCTATTACAAACCTATGAACATTCCAAACATTTAATGGGGCCCATGCTCAACACTTATGTAGGATACATCTGCACATACCTTTGTGCATACGTAGCGATGACATACACAACTGAAAAATCATTACACATTGACAAAGAAGTCATCCCCCGTGCGTGTGTGTCACTACGTATGACACCACAAAGACGGACTTTTCCAATTCACAACTAACTTATGTTTTCTTTCATATATATATGTATGTATGTATGTATATATATATATATATATATATATATATATATATATATATATAGACCCCTAGGAGAACAATATGCCCCCGGATTCTACAAGAAGGCGGCTCAAGCACAAGCAAGCTCGGCTTATTGCTAAATGGAGGTTGTTCACAAAGAGAAATAGAGATGTCAACCATCCTACGTATATCGCTCAATATCAGCGATATCAAGAAGAAGCCAGAAGGTTGAACTTCACTTTGTCACGATCAGGAAGGAACACACTTGTGAGAAAATTCACACATCGTTGGACGTTCACTGGAACAATGACCACTTGCATTCATTGTAATGCAATGATGTGGTATGACGAGAAGGTGCGAGGCGGCAGAAATCATGAACCTCGCTTTAGAATATGTTGCCACTTCGGTCAAGTTAGATTAGCTCCATTACCTGCACCCCCACCTCTTCTTGCTTCATTGTTCAATGACAGAACATTTATGGAGAATATTCGCATTTATAACTCCATGATGTCTTTCACTTCGATGGGTGCAAGTATTGATTATTCTCTTATGGATGGTCATAGGCTGTACACATTTCGAATAAGTGGAGCAAACTATCATCGAATTGGGTCGTTGATGCCACCTGAAGGCCATGCCCCAAGATTTGCACAACTATATATTTACGACACGCAGCATGAGTCTCGCAATAGAATCAACGCTGTTAGGAGGGGAGACAATGTAAATGGGGTCGACTCATCCACCGTAAATAGTTTGCAACAAATGTTGAATGCATGCAATCCATATGTCCAAGTATTTCGTCAGGCAAGAGACATTATTAATACTGGTAACGTTCATGATATGGGCATTCGCATCATTACTGTAAGGCCAGGGGGCCAATATATACGACCAACTGCTGATGAAGTTACTGCTCTTATTGTGGGAGGTGAAGGTGCAGAGGCTGTTGGTGCTGACATAATTTTGCGAACAGTTACTGGAAATGTAAGGCGAATATATGGTACCCATCCTTCATATATGGCCCTCCAATATCCATTGTTATTTCCCTTTGGAACTGATGGATGGGTGCGCGGGATTCCACTAGCTGAAGGGTCAACTAACCGTCGTGAAGGTGTTACCTTGCTCCAATATTACGCATACAGAATACAGTTCAGGGTTAATGAAGTAAATATTTTGCTTTAAGTGGGGAGACTATTCCTACAATTTATAGTGGACTGTTACACTGTCATTGAGCATGAACATCTTCGTTACATACGAGACCACCAAAATGTGTTACATATTGAACTGTATGTTGGTTTAGAAGATGCCATCACCGCTGGCGAATCCAATGCCAGCACCATTGGTCGAAGGTGCATCCTACCTTCCTCTTTTACTGGAGGTCCACGGTATATGAGGAAACACTTCCTTGATGCGATGACAATATGCGCACATATTGGGTATCCAGATTTCTTTATCACATTTACCTGTAACCCGAATTGCCCTGAAATACGAGAAGCACTAGATCAACAACCCGGACAACATACGAATGACAGGCCAGACATTGTAGCCCGTGTCTTTCGATTACGTCTGCAGGAGTTGATGCGCGATTTTAAGGAGAAAAGCTTCTTCGGCATTGTTGTTGCAGGTTCGTTTGCACTTGTGCAACATTGTTTCCATTTTGTATCTTCTTATAACAACTGTTGGTAACTTTATTTGTTTCCAATTTTGTAGATATATATGTTATTGAATTCCAAAAACGAGGGTTACCCCATGCTCATATCCTCTTGACCCTTGCTACTAATGATAAACCTACTTGCTCTGAGGATATCGATGCATTTATTTGCGCCGAGCTTCCTGATAAAGACAAAGACCCACTTGCATATGAAACTATTACCAAGCACATGATCCATGGCCCATGTGGGGTTCTCAATCCTTATCTCCCCTGTATGGATGGACCTACGTGCACAAAGCACTACCCAAAGCCATTTACTAGCCACACAACTATTGAAGAAAATGGGTTTGTTAGATATCGGCGTAGAGATAATGGCAGAATGATTACTATTAATGGCAATCAGATTGATAATCGGTGGGTTGTTCTATATAATCGTGATCTGTGTGTGAAATATGACGCTCACATCAATGTTGAGCGTTGTGCACAAAAGAAGGTTATCAAATATCTTCATAAGTACATGCATAAAGGTCCCAATCGAGCTACATTTATCCTTGAGGAAAATGGCCAACCGAATGGAGAAGGAGGCCACAATCAACATTCAGTTGTTGATGAGATTACACAATACCTGGATGGTAGATACGTATCCGCTATAGATGTAATGTGGCGAATATTTGAGTTCGAAATAACACATCAGTACCCATTTGTGGAAATGTTACAGTACCATTTATCGGGACAGCATAACATTCTTTTCAGAGACAGTGATGACCGGGATGATGTTCTTGATATGGCTAGACAACGACTTAGTATGCTCACGGCATGGTTTTATATAAATGTCAACGACCCTCAAGCAAGGCAATATACATATGCGGAATTCCCAATGTATTATGTCTGGAATAGGAGTTCGAAAAAGTGGAGCAAACGTCAACAGCGGGTATGTATTGGAAGACTACCATTTGCAAATCCAAATTCAGGAGAGCGATTTTACTTGCGAATGCTGCTTACTATTGTTCGTGGGGCCACTTGCTTTGATGACTTGAAAACATTTAATGGCACATTGTACCCTACATTCCGCGAAGCTTGCTGCGCAAGGGGATTGGTAAGCGATAATAATGAATGGGATGATGCTCTAACTGAAGCAGCGACATGGGCGACTGGGGCGCAACTACGAAGTATGTTTTGCTCTATGCTTATGTACAATGAGATTGCACAACCTAATGTACTCTGGGAAGGTCACTGGGGAGACTTGACAGATGACTTGGAACGAAGATTGCAACGACAACATCATGATGATGACTTCCGTTTAAGTACTGAACAGAGGAAGAATCTTGGATTATATGAACTGCAAGTTATTCTGGCTAGGAATGGTAGTTCCTTGGAAGACTTCCCTCTGATGCCATTGCCATCTTCTGATGTTGCACAACAGCTTATGAATCGGCTAATTAGGGAGCAATTAGATTATGACGTTGCGACAGAAGCTGCTACTTTATCTTCGTTGCTTCCTACGTTAAACTCCTGCCAGATGCAAGTGTTTCAAAATGTTATTACTGCTGATGATACCAATGAAGGAGGATGCTTCTTTGTATATGGTAGTGGCGGGACAGGCAAGAAAAGCTATTATTGCTGCCCTTCGTTCAAAAGGAAAAATTATTCTATCAGTTGCATCATCCGGAATAGCAGCGTTATTATTATCATTAGGGAAAACTGCTCACACAATGTTCAAGATCCCTATTAATGTGACGGACACATCATATTGCTTCGTATCTAAGCATTCAGAGTTGGCTGAGTTGATCCGCCAAACATCGTTGGTAATATGGGATGAGGCGCCCATGGCGCACCGTCGTGTTTTTGATACAGTTGACCGTACATTAAGGGATATATGTGGCGATGAACTTCAACCATTTGGCGGAAAATTGATTGTGTTTGGTGGTGATTTCAGACAAGTCCTCCCCGTTGTACCAAGAGGCAGAAGAGCAGACACAGTTGCGGCATCAATTTCTAGGTCCTGTTTCTGGCTTTATTGCAAAGTCATCCATTTAAGGATCAACATGCGACTTAGGGATCCAAGCTTACAACGTGATGAATATGAGCGATTGCGACAATTTGCTGATTGGATCTTGAGTGTCGGTAATGGCATATTACCCGGTATATCATTGCAACAAGGGAGCGAAGTCAACTGGATCCAAATTCCTTCTGAGTTCCTCATTCGAAATGACGATCATGGTTTGGACAACCTAATATCAGAAATTTACCCTGAGTTATCTACTAGATACAATGACGGCTCTTACATGCAGGAACGCTGCATACTTGCTGCCACAAACAACGATGTTGATCAATTAAACTATCGAATTTTGGAAATGCTTCCTGGAAGTTGTCACACATACTTGAGTTCAGATACATTTCAGGAGAGCAGTGACCATCCCAACATCGATAACATTCATCCACCGGAAATACTACATGGGTTAACTTTCTCAGGTCTACCGAACCATGAAATTCATTTGAAAATAGGTGCACCAGTGGTTTTGTTGAGGAATCTTGATCCACATTTGGGGTTGTGCAATGAGACACGCCTGAATGTTGAACGTCTTGGGAGTAAGATTTTGGAAGCAAGGATAATTACTGGTCGTAGTATTGGGCAAAAAGTTCTTATTCCATGTATTGACTTGACACCATCTTCAGATGACACACCATTCGCATTAAAAAGACGTCAGTTTCCAATTAAATTGGCGTTCGCAATGACAATCAACAAAAGTCAAGGGAAAACACTCAATCATGTTGGGGTCTACCTTCCCAAACCAGTGTTCTCACATGGACAACTTTATGTTGCTGTTTCCCACGTCACATCTCCATCTGGGTTAAAATTTTTAATTTGTAATAAGAGTGACATCCCTGACAATGTCACGAAGAATGTTGTTTATAGAGAAATCTTCAATGACGTACCTCACTGCGATTAATTTTTATGTACATTCTACGTTTATCGTTTCGTTCAGTGTGTACATTTTGCATACACAATTGTATGAGGACTATGAAGTGCGTAAATTTTTCATTGTTCTATGTTTTTTCGCCCCTTAGCTCATTAGTGATGATGCCTTATTATTGTCATTTTGCTGTGTGGTGGCATCTTTTTTTTCCTACAAAAAAAATCCTCACATTCCATATTTTGCTGTATGGAGCAAACATCGCATATGTTATTCACGTAGCGTACTTATATGTCATATGTATACTATGGCATATCTCGCGTAGGTTATGGTTCGACCTTCGTCGAGTAAATCTACATATTTTATGAAGTACTTCACTTATATTTTGCATTTGATTATGTAAACGTACAGGCATGATGACGTCTATCTCATTTGGTTGTATGCCAATCAGTAGCATCTCTTATTACAGTACATCAATCTGCATTTTTGTACGCGTGATGAGAACGCTAAGTGTTCGAACATATACCAATCGTAATGTTTGGAAGGTTGTCTTCATGGACGCTGAGGTATTTCAAATTTGTCTACTATTTGCCTTTCGCCGTTTCTCTCAATATAATACTAACATTCTTCCTTATGCATTGACAGCGTAACGAGATTTTAGGCGTTATAATGGACAAAGATATCGACAGGTGAAAGTTTATTCTAAAAATGGGTCGACTACATCGCCTCTCTGGTTTCGCAGTTAGTTACACCACAAACAAGGATAAAGAAATCGTGGACAACAACCTTAAGTTATTTTTTACTCACAAGACCGAATTACTTGATTTGATTGATGAGTACGATGCAGTCCTACACCACCACCTTCCAGCAATGGTTCCTTTTCTTGATGTCTATACGCATTTACAACCCATTGCACAAACAATAGGTAATTATAGTATAGTACGATTTCCTAAATTATTCAAAACCTCCGTACATGCCTCTTACTAATTATGTTATGCAGACATCATTGGTTTAGTTGTTGCAGTTTCCGACCCTGGTAAGACAGGTACAGGAACCCTTAAACGAGATGTGCTCATTTGTGATATGCAGTACGTGCTTCCAACTAATAACACATTGTCCTCATTGTTATATGGTTCTTCATGTTTAAACTTTACGCTGCGTAGTACATCCTATTTGAATATTACTCTTTATTTTGTAGGCTGAATGCATTGAAACTCACCTTATGGGGAGATTTTGCTGAAATTGAAGGCAACCAGCTTTCCCGTAATTTATTATTTGAAAATATACTGCTTGCATCTAGGGTACTTGCAAGAAGGTACAAAGGTGTGTACATCATTCATCATTCCAACCGTTACATTTTGACAATCTATTTTCGCTTCTATTCCTTTGTACATTTCCTTACCATATTAAAATGTCGTATTATATTTCATAGGAATTACGCTATCTACAACACCTAGAAGCCGATTGTTGATTAATCCACCATTTGAACTTACTTCAGACTTTGAGGCATGGTATAGTGAATCCCACAATTTCGTACACATTATTATGATATGTGATCCCCAATTACTTACAAAATTTTATTCCAAATGCATATCTATGTTCAATTGTATTTTATGTATGTCATAGGTGGGCTGATGATGGACATACGCAACGACGATTACAATTTATACGTCGGAGAAGGTTGCGAATCCCCAATTTGGAAAAGTTATTCGTTGCCAGGCGAATCGCGCTTACTGAATACTCGCCATCGCATAATGTATCACAACATTCTGCTAGATTTCTTGTGCTATTACACATATAAGCCATTTTGACAACAACTGACCCAAATTGTGTATTGTGCTATGATACATATGCAATTGCAGGTTTCGTATTATCGCATCTTTGCGTATGATGAAAGTATCTTCCCGATTGTCTATACCTCTTGCCCTGATTGCCTTTTATGTTCCCATTATCATGTCTCCGACCTCAACATTCCGTATTGTATTTGTTCTCATCCACGAGATGCAACCGCGCAAAGGTAAATATTTTTTGTGCTTCCATCAGTATCATTTACCATGTACATTATTAAGATATTCTCAACTATATAATAGAGATTCCCTTGTAACATTTTCTTTCACCTTTTAGATTCTTCTTCCAAATTGATCTTCGGGATTAGTCGGGAACTCGGACTTTTACTGTTCTTCAAGATATTGCAGCAATTCTTCTCCATACTAGCACCGACGTCTTAAGTGGCTATGCAGCATTGGTGATCTCATTATTTTAGTATTTTGTTATTTGTGCTTCACATATGGGTATACTTTAATTAATAGATTCCATTTTCAATACATGT